>CAVNYN010057575.1:369-24902 GCA_963692815.1 Nyctanthes arbor-tristis
CCCCCCCCCCCCCCCCACACCTGAGCGCGTTAGAATTGTCAATCATCACTTGAAAATTCAGTGTGGAAGAGCACATTTACAATCAAAATGCTTAGGAAAATACACACAATTAGTATTATTTTAGGACAAGAGTAATGCTACACTTACATATAGGTGTACAAATAGGTTTCCATATATTTCCTAATCTTTTGTGCTGTCTTTCAGGGGGCACGAGAAAGAGCAGATATATCAGTCTTTAGCCTGGAACCGAGCAGCAGCACAACGACCAGTACCTCAAGTGTAAAGCCATCAGAGAAAGAAGCGAGTCCGCCCCATTTACCTTCCCCGGCAACTGAATCGCTTACTAGTGGTACCAAGAATATCAAGAACCAGCCTCCCCTGCCCAATGGCAGAATCCGTGCAACTAACTACAAAAACTATGACAACATGTACAGATTGGATCAAGTGCAAAGATCTGTCTCGACCAGAGAATTTCGAAGTCTGGAAAAGAAAAGACTATTGAAACCGCACGCAGTTGATAATTAGGAGCCGAGATATTTATATCTTTACTTGTTATTCAACTTACTTTGGCCGAATTTGTTTTGCCTTATATATTCATTTAAAATCATTAAACAAACCCATTGGTTGATCTGGCTATGTTCAAGAATCAAGTGCAGACTACAATAAAATTATTTCGATGAAATGAGTTCATTACAATTAGGTAGTCGAGGAGGAAATGAAAGTTTTGCTACATTTAATAGCTTACAATCTGTATTTAATATCTTCGAATTTGCTTTTAAACCACTTGAGACTCTCTCTTACAGATGCTTTAACTTTACCTTCTGTAGTAAACATGTTATATGCAGCAATCCTCTTCTTCCTCTTCGTTTCTGGATCATTTGATGTTCCGAAACTTTCATTCTTCATGCTCGGGCCATTAAACACATATGAATTTGTTCGATCTTGAAACCCAAATCCGAATTCGTTAGAACAAGAGGAAGAGTACTGGGGATATGATCTGCTTTTCTCCATGCTTATCTTTCAACTCGGTGTCCTCTGTGATCACCTGTTCCTTTTCTACCATTCATTTATATAAGCACAAAAGCATAAAAGTAATGCATCTCATGCACAATAGAGTTGATTTCCGCCAACTTTTCCATTCACAACTTTTAAGGAAAAAAAATGTGAAGAAGAGATCAGATCAATAAATGGTCCCCAACCAGTAATAAAAGTATCAAGATTAGCGGGGCAGAATGTTTCATGTGAATATATATTGTTACTCTTCATAGAACTATCATTTTGACTTGTATAGTCTATCCTTACTTTTCTTGCTGACTTCATTGTAAGGGTTCATTCAGAAGCGGCCCCTTGAGTTTGATTTGTCTTTGTTTTCACTACGAAATTAATGAGGTATAGAAGTTATATAAGAAATTATATGCATGCCATGAAAGGAGACAAATAACAAGTTTTAGCCTTTTAGGTGGAAGAATGGGGTAGGGGGAGAAAACATCACGTACAGTGATATCATAATGGTGTTATCGTTGTATTAAAGGCTATATGGGAGCAATCAAGCTCAAGAAATGGTACTGGGGGGCATGTGATTGGAGTTGGAAAGATTTGTGATCACGCTGGGAATCATGAGAGGTGATGGGAGTGGGACCAAGTGTCCAAGAAAGATGCCATAAGAATTAGAATGGGATGATATGAGTTCACATGCTTGTGGGAGCCATGGAGTTTAATTAGGGTTCGATTTCAGTTGGTAAAAATTATTGCTTCCTAAACATTTTTGTTCAATTATTATGATTGTTTATTTGTATTGTATTTTTTTTTTATTTTTTGTTAAAATAAAAGCACGTTTTTGTTTATAATTCTTTTTGATGAAAATTATCAAAAGCATGAGTTCCACTCGTATCAGGGTGAGCTCATCCCCATGTCAGCAGGCGGATCCCCATGTCAGCAGGCGGTTAAACCCGCAACTGGCACCATAAAACTAGCTGTTTTTGATAGCTCCAGAAACATGGATGTGGAGACTAGTTGGACGGCTCTACGCTTGTTAGGTCAGGCAGGCCAATCACTCGGCAAAATGACAAACCACGCTATGCTGGGCCTTGTTTGGGTTTCGTTCTGTTGAGGGCTGCTTCGAAGTGAACTTATGACTTTGAAGCACATCACATCCAAACATGTATGGAAGTAGTAGATGACTGGCCGGGGCCCAGTATGTGCTCACAAATCACATATGGTTAGCCCATTTTCTTCTACATGTCCATTTTTTTTTCACACCTTACATTTTACTCTCGAGGTTATAATTGTAAATTAGACCCATCTCTCCTCACTCAAAGACCAAAGCAGGGGTTTTGTTTGGGGAGGGTATAGTTGCAAATTGAAATTAATGTGCGATGGGGATGTGAAATAAGGTGGGAATATTATGTAGCATAAATGCATAATCCTTTTATCTTTTTGTTTGTCCAACTCCAATCCATCAGAACTTGCTGCTGTAAATTGAAGAGAATTGGCTGAAGCATGCACTCAAAAATTGGAATATAGAAAATAAAGGGAAAGTGATTATCTTATAAAGATGATCAGAAACTTGTTCGTTTATTATCAGTCCTCAATCCCAGGTTGGAATGAGAGACAAATTACAGAATTTATCGGATTGAATGTCTGTTCTTGCTCGACCTATTGTATCAATGTGATTATGAAAAAATACATTTTAATTTGATCAATAGCCAAGTGATAAAGCATCAAGAAAGATCAATGCTAGTGAAAAATAACTAGAGCTGCTAGATGTAATGAATGACAAGGGGTTTCAGACGTGTGCTCTTCCGATCTAGCTTAAATGCCACTAGAACCGTGGTAACATGGTAACCGGCAGAAATTTCCGAGCAAAGAAACTCGCTCCAATTACTAATGTAAAAAATATGTTGCGCTATACAAGCACCTGACTAACTAGTTAGGCAGTTTATAGTTTGAACAGATCGGAAGAGCGTCGTTCAAAACTGGCTTGGGCGGTATCCAAGCTCTCAAATCGCTCCCCAGGGTGGTTTTATATGTACAGAGAACACTAGAAAGATAAATCAGTACCAATATCTGCACAGTGCACCACTCAAATGGTGCAAAATAGAGGACACCTCGTACCAGATGAAGGCTTGGACAAATGGGAAGTGAAATATTATGTTTCAAACATTGGATTTCCCCAATTTGTCGTGACAACGTATATGATATCTGGTGAAAATCAACCATAGTTTTTCACATCAACAAACATCCACGACACAATCAAGAAACACAAACTAGCAGAAAAGATTGAAACTTGCTTAATAATAATAATATGTAATAATAATATCCAAATTTTTACCCCATAAGAGAATGAACATTATATCCAACACTGGCAACGTGGTATGCAGCTAAAGAATCATGCTTTTCACGATCACCTTAGCTCCAAAACTTGGTTTCTCGATATTTAAAACTCTCTCACGAGTGGAAGTAGACTACTAGATACTCATAAACATACTATTTAGTATTTAGCAACTCCATATATTCAACTAGACATGGGATTTTGCGTTAAAATCTTGTTCAACTCCTCACCAACTTGTTTCATGGTAGGCCTAACCCTGCCTTTCTCATCAACACATTTTAGGGCAATCTGGAAAATCTCCATCGGAAGAGCGTCTGCTTTCCCTTAGTACATCCCTTGAAATGTTAGCATCCACCATTTCCATATATCGTTTTTTCTCAGCCATTTTATTGATCCACTCCATTAGCCTGAGTTCTTTTCCATCTTCTCCGGGAAACGGAAAACTAGGCCGCCTTCCGGTCACAATTTCCAACATTAGTACTCCGAAACTATAAACATCTCCCATTACAGTAGCCATCGAACCATGGAAGTACTCTGGTGGCATGTACCCCATAGTGCCAGCAACTTGAGTGGACACATGAGAGTGGAACCTTTCGATGCATCTAGCCAATCCGAAATCGGCGATGTGCGCCTCAAAATTGGCATCCAATAGAACATTGCTGGCCTTAATGTCCCTATGAATAATTGCGATCTCCAAACTGTGCATATAAGCAAGCCCTTCAGCGACTCCCCTAATGATTTTGAGCCTTGTATCCCAAGATAACGGTGCCCTGACTTCCACCTCACTCCTGTCCTCCTCCGACGATGATGGCGTGTCGTAAAGCCATTGGTCCAGACTCCCCTTCTCCACAAACTCGTAAATCAGAACCCGATCCGACCCGGTTGCGCAGTAGCCGAGAATCTTAACTATATTCGGGTGCTGGATCTTTCCCAGAGTTTCCATTTCGGCCTGAAACTCCCTGAAACCCTGGAAAGCATCTGCCGCCAGTTTCTTAACTGCAACAACCAAGCCGGAGTTAAGCTGTGCCTTGTAGACAAGCCCGAAGCTCCCATCCCCAATTATAAGATCTGGCGAGAAATCCCGGGTCGCTTCAATCAGCTCCCTCATGGATATCCGGTTTAAGGTCGGGTCAAAAGTCGCGCTTTCACCTAATGTCTCTGTTATCGGCACTGGTATGCTCCTTGTTCCGCTCCGATTACGGTGTCGGACCCCGGAAACAGAGCTTTCAACACGGTTTCGTTTTGAGGCGCCTTTACAGATTATCAAGATTGTCAATAGAAGTAAACTTATCACGAAGAAACTGGCCATGGCGGCAACAATTGCTTGAAGGCCTGAGTCCATTTCTCCACTACATAAAACATACAGAGATGAAACGACAGCTTTTCTTTATGGGTAACGGAAGACTTGAATCAGAAGAGAGAATAAGGGAGCCGATATTAATGGTGGGTGAATGTTCAATGATGAATTTCTCATCTCTCATCTGGAGTGTAGACCGAGGTGGCGAGTCAACGGATTTGGCCGTATACAGTGAAACTACGCCTTTCTTCCAAGTGAACATTTTTATTTACAAACTTTTACATGTCATTTATGAGTTGATCTCCCACGTATTGAGTAAATTTTTAATTATATGCAACCCTGTCATATGTTTTATTTTTTAGCATAAAATTTTAAAATGATATAAAATTATATGTTTGGCATTATGCCTGCGTGATGTGTATTTGAGCATATTAGATAAGTTGATAAACTGATTATACTGAGTCGTGATATTGATGTAACGTAGGCAGATACAAGCTACACAAGTGTAGTATTGATTTTTTATTTTTTTGATACAAAGGGGTAGGGGAAGGGAGGGTGATGTTCAAACCTGGAACCTCCTACTCAAAATGTAAGAATTTAATTATTACAACACTTGTTTAAATCACAGTGTTGATTATATATATATATATATATACAAAGTTATACACACAAAAGGTAGATCAAGGGCGGTCACATATGCTGGACTTCTATTAAGAAATGAACACTGACCTTAAGCGAACAAAACCCTCAAAACGGCTACGAGAGATAATTTTTATTTATTTATTTTTTTAAGAATATAAACCTAAGAAAATTCTACCACAAAACACCCCCAAACCCCCCGGGGCCCTGTCTGACCAAACTCAAACAATCAAACCATCGATTAATTTTATCATTGCTGCACTTGTTTGAATCACAGTGTTGATTTTGTGTGTGTGTGTACACACACAAAAAGGTGGATCAAGGGTTGTCACATGTTGAACTTATATTAAGGAATGAAAAGTGACCTAAGTAAACAAAACTGTCAAAACGGCTACGACAGATAATTTTTGCTGTTTCTCTCTCTTTTTTTAAATAATATAAACCTAAGAAAATTATACCACAAAACACCCCAACCCCCGGGCCCTTTCTGACCAAACTCAAACAATCAGATCCTCGATGACGGTGATACAAAATCATAGAAATGCCCGGGCGAACGGTGGGGTGCCTCTTTCAACTTGGAAGCGCACTTCGACCACGTTGGAACTTGGAAGGGTTTTGGCTTGTGGGTTAGGACCGGATATGTACGCAAGGAAGATGATGATGTTGGTAGGAATGACAATTTTACATTCAAAACTCGATACTCGCGAGTACCCGCCCCTAACGAGGCTGGTACGGGGTGAAATTCTCAACCCGAAACTCTTATCGGATTGGGAATGGGTATTGACCGTCCCGACCCGCCCCAACCCGATACCAGATAGCATTTTTTTTGTTAATTATAAAAAAAAAAAAAGTTTGGTATAGGAGAAGAGCCCGTGAGGATTTAGACCCTTATACCCAATGTTAAATCAATGTGCGTCGATCACTTTGTCCAATGTTCTTTATGTTAAACTTTTAACTAACTTTAATACATAATTCAAAATTTGAGTTTCTTTAAAATACAATCATGTTGATTGCACTTGTAGTTTAAATTATTTGGATATATGAACATAATGTTAAAGGTAAATATATTGTTAAATATTAAATAAAAAACTTGAAAAATATGACAAATAAGAAAAAAGAACACATTACAAGAAATGCAATGACAAAATATTGTCTAGGAAAAAAATAAAAAAGAAAAATAATTCCATGTCACATGAAACAATGAAAAATAACAAGCAATTTTATTCAATAGCCAACTCGTCATCAAGATTGATTTAAAATAATGAAATACATTGCAATAGCCCGGCGCCTGGCCGTTTTTTCCCCTTGCACCTTAGATATGAGCTTCTTTCCCTAATTTTTTTCCTTAGCTTTTCTCCTCAATACTAGAATTGTTCTAAGTCTACTTATAAAATCAATAATTTTGTAGCATCTACATAGAAATGATATTATTAAGGCATCCCACCTTGATACTCTATTTTACAGTACAATATGTATTCTAAAATACAATACAACATATTCTATTTTTAAAAACTTCTTTAACCCGCAAACTTTATATCTTCTCCATAACATTTTTTTATATTTTTCTTTAATATTCAACCATTAACATATTCTAAAAAAAAAATAATTATTCACTGTGTTGGTAACCTAACGCAATTAAAAACATTTATACAAATTGCGTTCAAACAATGCATACAGTCTCGTAAATTAATTTCTTCATTTTCTTACAAATTACTACATTGACAAGAACTGAGTTAGAAAAAATAATTTAAATTAAGAACAAAAAAGAAGAGTGAAATCACTTGTTAGAGTTCGGAAAAACACTAAATTAAAAAGTTGAAACAATAAAAATGAATAAAAAAATAATATATAAATCAAAATGGAATAAATAAGATTTAAAAGAAAAGGAAATGGAATAAAGAAAAAACAAAAAAATAAAGGAAAATGGCATTTCCGCGCAGCTTATTTGGCGCATCACTGTATATTACTCCAAAATATTGTGCGTGTTTGGAGTCATAATTGTGCTCTGAAATGGAGTACATCTCTATTTCAGAGCACGGTTGGTGATGGTCTTACACTGTGTTAGATAATGAGTTATTGAAGCTAAGTTGATGCATTGATTCACGGCATACAAGTAGCATCAAATTGAAGACATGACATACAATACAATAAGATAATAATACTAGTAAAAAGACTCAAGTAATTCAATAAATATGAGTGAAAATTAGGGGAATAGTTAGTATATACTTAGAAGAATAATACCCAAGTTGAAAGTGGAAATAGAAGGTCAATTATGTATATGGAATTCCACCAAAATTTTGCTTCAAATTTCAAAAATATGTTCAATTTCAAACTAAAATTATTAGAAAAATCAACTCTTAAAATACTAAAAATATGTTTGATTATTGATCCATTTTTTTAACTAAAACCAAATAATTTGGATAGTGCCCATCACCTGAAGTCTCGTGATGGAGTTCCTCAGCAAAATAGCCTTGCATGTGGCCTCGTAGCAAGCAATATACTCAGAGTGTAGAGGAAGAAGTCGTGACCTCACTCTTCCACGAAATGGGGCCTAGGCAAACAGTAATAAAAACATTATTGATATATATTTTAATAACTCTTAACCAAATAATTACAGGCACATGACTCTGGCTTCAACCATTCAAATACAAATTAAAAAAAAAAAAAAAAAGCTTTAAAATGCTTGGCACGTCTCGATTAAAAATATTAATAATGCAGTCAAATGGAATCTGTCTTTATTCCAATTAGAATTAGAATTCAACTTTTGGTTACTATAATAAACAAAGAAATGCGCGTTCTAATTTAACATAGAAATTCAAATGTACTGGAAAACTCCCCCTTACACAATGAAGAAATAAATAAGGATCGATCAAAGTTTAGACAAATTAATTCAATTAATGAATAATTAGTGTGTGATATTTTACGTTTTTTATGTTAGATTAGTTAGATAATTGTTGGATTTAACACTAATAATAATTGTCACAAGTCAAGCATATTATATTGTATATCTAGAAATTATGTCCAAGTGAAGCCAAGTCAGAAATCAGAATGTAAAGCCCGTCATTCAAGATAGTTGGCTACGTTCTACATGTTTTATTTCACATTTTAATTAAGGTTTGAATTTGATATATTGCATGTTTCATCTTTTCAGCCTTTCAATTGAGAATACATGGTCCATTCAGAATCAATTATAATACAATTTAATTATACAAAAGTAACAATTTTATTTTTTTTTGTACACATGTCAAGCATTAATTGTAGTTGACACGTTTTACAGATAAAATCGGACCGAATTGGCGGCCGGGTCACCAAGTTTACGGCCCAACCAGCCTGATCGGTCCATTTTTAATAACTATGGGTATATCTTATATATTCTTAAGGTATGTAACTCAAACCCATGACATCCACGTATGCATTGATGAAGCATTAATGTTGTCATAATTTTGTACGTAGTATTTTACCTACCTACCCATACCACCCATATCCCAACCTGACCGGAAATGACAAATATATGCAATATTTTCCTTTTTTGGGAAAATCATCATTTTTTCCCACTACTGTCATTTCTGACAGTAGTGGGACAAGTAAGCATGAAAATGTGGATCTCCTCTTTAGCTACAAAAAATGACTACTGAAATTTGTCATTTACATTGAATTGGGAAGTGGGTAAATAACTAGGTAGGTAGGCTGAAAAGAAATTATTTTCTTTTTTATTATTTTTTAATTATTTTTTCTTTTATTTAGAAAGTAAGAGTTATTAAAGAAAAAAGAGTAAAGGGTATAAATGTCAATTTTATAATATTGTGGATCTTATGTGTGAATATATAAAAGGTTGAAAACCTGTGGCATTGTAGAAAAAAAAATAAAAAATAAAAAAATAAAGGAAGAGAGATACAATGAGTTAAGATTGAGGACCTAAAATTTACCCTGTATATAATAAGTTGTTGTAGCTAGCTAGCTACTAGCTAGTGTAGTAGGTGATCATATATAAGCTGCTGAATTAAGGATTTGCTAATGCCATGCGATGTCTACGTCCGCGAAGTATAGTTTAACTAGGTATGGAGAGAAATTTCTAAATACTACAGTGGGCAATGTTTACAATACATAGAGCACAATGTCAGTAATATAATGCCAAAAATGTCCAACATCATAACTACCTTTTTCATTAAGGGGAAACTTGGCGGCAGTTTTGTTTTTCGTTTTTTTTTTTTTTTTTTGAAGAAAATTACTTTCATTAAACATGATGGCTCATAGCCGAACAAAGAAAGAAGGGACAACAATCAATCCATGTACATTCAAACCCAGACGACAAACTTTCATTAAGGGGACATTTGGCGGCAATTTTTAGTAGTAGTGTGCCTTGTAAAAATTACAAACTGTGGACACTTGAAAATTCTTGTAACTAGGTACGCATGTCCTAATGCATTATTATTTGTACTACTGTCTCATCAATTTATTTAGACTTAAAAGGGAAATTTTAGTCGTTATTAGGATATTATAATTAGTTAGAAAGGATAAATTGCACTTAACAAAATGAAAATTTAAGGGTAAAAAGGTGACATTTTAAAGGTTAAGGATGCAAATATACAACAACATAAAAAATAGCTAGATGAAGCGTGTATATAATTTTCACTATGAGCCCCGAGTTATTACTCGGGCGAGGGGATGATAAATTAAAGAATATTTCTAATTAGACAAAAAAAAGGGCAAGAATTGTGAAACAAGAAGACATGTGGTCCATGTAATTGTTATTGATGTAAAAGCGATGTGATATGCAAAAAAATAAGATATTTACTATCACATGTAAGTTTTATTCAAATTTTTTTATGTGTTTTTGTTCAAATAGCACAACTCATGATAAAAAAAAGTTCAAATTATAGATAGCAAGGATTAACCATTACTTTATGTGGGTAAACCATATATAAATGTGTATGTATTGGGTTCTTCTTGCGAGGATGTCGATCGATTATGGGCTCTACTTTGTGAACTTGCCGCTGCCCAATAGCGAGGGGTGGGAGATCGGATGTGAGCCATCGTTGATCCATCAATCTGGCAACCTGCGGTGAAGGGAAGTAACTCGTTTATTGATCTTGTAATTAATCTTAGTTAACAACATTAATTTCTAATGTAAAGGGTCAATTTCTTGCCGATACTAGCACAAAAATCTATCACTGCTCATTCTATTTCAATTTTGAAATAGAAACAATTTTTTCTAAGAAAACTACAATTCTAAAATACTAAACCTTGTATTTTCGATTTGTTTAGCCCAGCAATTAGGATTGTGGACGAATCTACAACACAAAAGAATAATTAAATGCAAAAGGCATTATAAGCCCGTGAGGAGGAATTAACTAAGAGATGAAGATATATTTCATTTGGAACACTGCCATGATTACTGTTGTAATTTATGAATAATTAAATGAAATACATAAAATCAGAAATCGGCACACGCAACAGTTAATTAGGCTATGGTTTGGCCAGCCTTTCGAAGACGACTTAGCCATAGAGGTGTCTAAACACAATGCATATAAGTTTGGTTCAAACACAATGCGTATAAGTTTGGTTCAAGTCATAATTAATTAATTAATTTGTCCACTGAATAGATAAATATATAGACTTAAACCAAACACATAATCTCTGTGTTTAGTTCACAGACGCTCTTCCGATCTTAATTGATTTAGGTAATTAAAGTTTCCGTATATAAGCTAGAACAAGCCTAGCAGAATCTTAGGTAAACTCCACATGTTTAACCATTACTGGATGCTATGCTAGCTAGTGGCCCTTAAATTACAATTTCTTACAAGATGTTAATGTTCGGTATACCGCACGGGAAAAGATAAAATTGATGACTTGGAACACGTGTTTTGAGATTATTTTGCCTCCAAAATATTCTTCAAAAAAGAAAAAAGAAAATGAAAATTTAGAACCTTCTCTGAGCCGAATACAGTAGGTAAACAACCAGGTATATATTTTTTTATGAATAAAGAAATGAAGTGACGGAGAAGAGAATAGTCCCATGCAACTTCCATTATGAGTTATTGCAAAATGGCACGTGTTCTTTCTTCCACGTGTGAGGAGGCTGGGTATCAAACAGGGTAAAAGAGTTGTTTGGCGTCACCTTCTGAACATACTCAATTCACCCCCCAAAAAGGGACTCCAAA
The DNA here is from genome assembly GCA_963692815.1 of Nyctanthes arbor-tristis. Taxonomy (NCBI): domain Eukaryota; kingdom Viridiplantae; phylum Streptophyta; class Magnoliopsida; order Lamiales; family Oleaceae; genus Nyctanthes; species Nyctanthes arbor-tristis. Next base: position 11,798 of record CAVNYN010057575.1, read on the forward strand.
ATCTTGTTTCCCTCACCCTTATGGAAAATTAATTAATTACATACATTATATTAATTAATAAAATACTCTTTCCTGTATAGATTTTGGTTCGGGATTTGGTCATGTTAACAATCTAATTTTTGGAAGTTTCTTCTTATCCTTTTGAGGTCAATTTCAACTAATCCAAATCCATTTTCCTAGCTAGTTGAACAACACCAATTAAGACTCTCTTTGGAAATGGTCAATCAGTTACTTGGGATGATAATTTGTCAAAATATAAAATATATGGAAAATAAGAAATTAAAAAGGGCAATTATAATCTTTCACATTTCATTTTCCATTGTTTATATTAACTATGTCTCCAACTAGTTTTATTGGGACATAATTTGCCAGTTGCCACAAAGCATGCACTTGTTTCTTTCACGCTTTTGTAAACTATAACAATGTATATATGGTGGTGATCACAAGATCATTTCTCTCAAGAAAATCTTTGAAATTATCTTGATTGACAACATCATCATTTCTCTACTGTTTAAAACAATTTTCATGCTAGATACATGCACCCTATGTGACCATATAGTGTTAGGTCAAAACTGTTATAACAACTATTTTCTTTTAAATGGCCATTGATTAAAGGTAAATTCTATTTGTAAAAAAATTTTACAAAATGAGTGATTTGACTACAAAAATTCTAAAGAACCAATAATGCATCCAATAGTGATTTCTTACCATTTATAACTACTTTGGTATATTAACAAAACTTATAATAAGTTGTCCTACACAAAACTTACAAAAACAGTAACCAACAAAACAGTTATAAATTACAAGAAACTACTAATGATTTCAAAAAGTGATTTCAAAACCACTAGCGATTTATTGTAATTTACAACTATATTAGTTCCTTCATAAAAAACCATTATTCGTTCTTTAAAATTTCACGATCAAAACAAATGGACAAGTTGTTAAATATCTACTTGTTGGCTTTTGGTCTTTTCAAAGATATAACAAAAACATCAAAATCTCGGCACCAAATTTGAACCTAAAATCCTAAATTCGGCTGTTTTGTTCTTTCCCATAATGTCCAAACACGCGATAATATTTTTTTAGAGAAACAAGTGATAATATTGATAGACGATAATCTCGTAAGAAAAATATGGTACTAACTGCGAGTGACAAAAAAAAGCAAAAAGAAAAACAAAATTCTATACGAAATACATATGCACTATATATATTTTAAAAAAAATTAATAATAATAATAGTCAAGAAGAAGAAGAGGGAGGATAATGCTGGGAACTAGTCCATGGTGATGGTGGTAGTGAGAAACTTGAACTGCTTCCTTGCGTTTGACTCGTTTGCTGTCCAAAATGCATTGTTTGTCCACTTGAAAATACCAGTGGATTTGAAGATGACGAAGTTTGGGAGGAAGATGATATTGACTGCGAATACAAACCAGCTAATGACGAAGCATAAAACATTTGCTGCAACAGCGTTGCAGAATGTTGGCCGTGGAAAGTATCAGTGCCCTGAAGCAATTGTGAGTAATCCCAATAGTCCCTGATATGGGCCTGCGGAGTCTGGAAGAATGCCGGTGGATATGGTGTAGTCACCGGCTGAAGCGCGACGGCGGCCGGCGGTGGAACAGACGGGATTTGCGTACCAGTTGAAATGGCCAACTGGGAGGATTGGGAAGAAACCTGGGGTGTGTTTAACGTTCTGACATTTTCTGGGAAATTTAGTTTGGCTCTGTTGCCTCTGAAACGGAGGGCGGCTTCGTCGTATGCTCTGGCGGCGGCCTCCGCCGTGTCGAAGGTTCCCAACCAAACTCTGGCGGCTTTATGTGGATCCCTTATTTCTGCTGCCCATTTTCCCCATGGCCTCTGCCTCACTCCTCTGTATCTCCTCCTCCTCTCTCCTGTTTCTTCAGTTTGAGTGCTCGCTGTTTCTCCGGTGATGGGATGGGCTGTCGGCGCCGAGGAGGTGGTGGTAGGCGTTGCAAAACTTGTCCCTGCCTCGGGCTCTGGAAAACATTAATGAATGGTAAACCAGGTACGAAAATAGCCATCTTCCTAAAAAGGAATAATAGCATAAGCATAAATTAATGGCAAAATATAGCCGCAAGGCCCCATCTTAATCTTGTATATTTAAAACAAATAAAAAATTGTAGGACCTGTTCAAATTCTATGGATGAAGTTTTGAGTTGATCCAACAGTTTCCAAAAGAAAACAGGAGAGTTGAAAAAAAAAATCCAAAAACATGATTTTAATTCAAGGTTGAAAAACAGGGGAATTTGCATTTGAGATGGAAAAATACCAGCTTTAATGGAGGAGGAAGAAGACTCTCCGAACCGCCTATAGACCATGGGGACTTGCTCCGTTAACTGTGCAACGCTATCTTCTTGCTCACGTCTTCTCTTCTGGCCAGCCCAAGACCCAGAGCTTGAAGAAGAATAAGCAGAAGACGGCGAATTAGCTAGCTGCTGAACATTACCAGAACCACCAGCTGGAGCTTGCACAAACGGCGGTGCAATAGCGCTACCACTGATCAGTTGCTCTTGCATAAACCTCCTTTCTCCGCCGTATCTCTGCCCCGACACCACACGCGTTAAAGCAGTTACCATCGCCTCCCTCTCTCGCGACTGACTATAGCCCGAAATCATCGGCTTCCCCCCGGCCACTGCCGATAGTAAATAGTCATCTTGTTCTTGCTGTTGCATCTGATAGTAGGGATCAATAGAGATATCAGCCGTGGCCGTAGTGGTGGTGGCTGCGGCGGTTGAAGTAGAGGTGGAGGTGGAGGTATCTCCTGGAAATCTAACATACTCGCCGCTGTCCCGTGGATTCGCCACCTTTAACAAGCACATGTACAAACACCCGAGTTAATTATTTCTCAAGAAAAATTCAATCTTTTTTTCAGTATATAATCAATCACCAATTCAACAAAACCCTAATCAAAATTTATATCATCCCAGATAATATCTTCCTTTTTTTCAGGAAAAATTATTAGGAAACCAGTTGCAGCCACCCTGAGAAGAAAGGCATGCAAAAAGAACTGAATCAAATTGCACCGAAAAAATTCAAGAAAATTGACTGCCTGCCGCTATGTCGGGACCTGCGAATTCTCCAACATCAAAAACGGCAGCTTAAGTAGAAAAGAAAAAAGAACAAATTATTCGAACTAGTATACTATACGCCGTCAATGAAACAGTAATCTTCTTCTGTGTGCTTAAAAGCTATTTATAAGTAATAAGATAAACAAAACAAGAATAAAAATTTTCTTTTTGTAGCTTTAAATATACATATGATGATGCCAAATTACGGATTACGCCGACTTTGAGACCTTTTCACACCGTTTGACTCAAGATGGCCAGATTACTTGTATCTGCACCTCTGTGTATCCAGATTTATGTTTGGTTTGGGTGGGTGGGTGGGTGTGTGTGTGTGTGTGAAGAGAGAGGAGGGGGGGAAGGGGGAAGAGAGGAAATCGTCTTTGAATTGAATTCTATGCATCATCAAAAACGATGATAAACCAAAAATAAGAAGAAAAAGTAAAATATACATTCTTATATATTAATTAATTAATAAAAAATAAAATATGCCGACAAGAGATTTTTGTATAGGCATATAGCTTACTACGTGGGGTTTGGATTTGGTTAGAGGGGTGTGATGATAACCTTTAAAAGTAGGAAGAACAGAGGTGTGCTCAGATGAACAGTGTGGCAGGGGCCCTAGAGCGGGTAGTGGGGTGTGGAGATTGAAAAAGATAGACCTATATTGTTCCCATCTTAAACATTTATACAAATGTTAAATGATCGCTTTTCAATTTTTATTATTTTAAGATGAATTCTGTAATACGTAATTTTCAAACTTATAATTAAACTATTGCTCACATATGTTATCTTTTTGCACACAAATGTAAAACAGTATGTCGATATAATATGAGTGATAATATTCTATCATCATTATTCATTTTTACAAATTAAACTAGCTAGATTAGTTTCAGATAACAAGTTGGATGGTAAAATTCTAAACTTTTTAATCGACATCAAATTGAACTCATCAATTTTTTTTTTAAATGAATTTTTCAAATTTTTTGGTCAATGAATGAAAAATAATGCATTTGACTGAATTGATAGCTATCATTGATTATTTTATTATTATTATTTTTGAACATTTTAAAAAGTCGTTTTTTCTCCACTATTTTTCACGAATGTGGTTAATTAGTGCTTGAATTGTTTTCAAGTTGATGAAGAGCCCGCCCCACGAATCTCGTGTTGGTCAAAACACGTATCTTCTCTGACTTTTTATTAAAGCTTATGAAATGAAATAAATTGACTTATTATTATAAAGATGGTATACTGAAAATAGATGACTTTATATTAAACAGAGATGATGAGCATGAACCACAAATAGTATTGACAAATCGACCAAGGGAATTCACTTCTTGCCTAACTATTGTTTCCACTTTCATCTTTAAATTAGTTTGAACACATCTTTGTCCGTAAAACATATATTATTATATTACCTAAGACCGGATTAATTAATGGTTTTAATATAACTGGTATTGCATTATTTTATGGGGAAGATGATGATAATTGGTGCTAGGTGGAAGCCTTCGTGGATTAAATTACGATAGATTAACGTAACACGTGGAGTGATTAAGGAAGGTAGGTGGGCTTCAACAAAGTACAACAATATGGTAGGTAGGCCCCGGTACGGGTACATCTATTAATTAGGGTGAGAACACATAATTATTAATTAATCAGGTACAAAAAGACAATTGTGATTTCACATGATCTAACGTACGTGCGGGCGTATGTCCGTATGAATGGAATCACAATTTCTCGTCTCGCTAATTGCGTTGCAATCTTTAATTCAATGATGGAAAACAAGTTGATTTAGTTATTACTAATCCACACAAGTTGATTGTACTCTAGTTAAAACTCTATTGTGAAAAAGAGTTTTAAGGCCAAAAAGCAATTATAATTAAAGATTTTATCACTTAGCACGCCTAACTTTTCCCCAAAGTATTTGTCGGGTACAATGGATTCTGTAATCAACTTTTTTATTCATAAAAATGAACTATATGTAATAATAATTCATTATAATTATAATGTTGATTAAATTAGAGAACGGCGATGGGACGTCGAAATAATTCCTTGTACAGTTTCTAGCTTTAGCTAGGCATGGGATCCGATAATGACATTTGCAGTGGAGGGGTTTTTTTTTTTTTTTTTTTTTTAAATAGAAAAACTGGGCACCATTTTTTATTTTTCTCGTCAACATCAAAACATTCTCCTTTTTACATATCTCATGCAATTATGAGATCGTATATAAATAATTTGTTGTTCCAAAGAGTGGACATGTACAGAAAGTCAAGAACTAATGCGCCAAAGCAAGTTTACAAATAGAGGAAAAAGGTCGGGGTTGACATCTTGATTGAGACGCAGATTGCTTGTACATGATCCATTATTTTGAAAATTCAGGTTTCTTGACCAGATTCAGATATTTTGAGTAGATTGTACTTGTGTCATATATTTTCACAACGTTTATTTCTTATGCAACGGATATTAGGTGAGCTTTTATGGAGGAGTGTAGACAGATATACAAATTGATACTAGCATGATTGTCTATTTCTCCTTCTCACATTAGTCAATTGATAAGTCGATGTTAGTTAGCGAAGCTTTCTCAATTTTTTTTTAAAAATAAAATAAGGTGATTTTACCATCTTACTTATGTATATAATTTATAGAGAAAAAATAATTTAATGATAAAATGGTGAATTTATCTGATTTTGGAGAACATTCCCTACAAAAGAAGGACTCTTCTTGTTTGCTTATAATTTTAGTTCTTTGTTTTGTGTTATTATTTCTGCAAATGGCAAAACCTTTTTTGATACAATAAGCGAAGCCAAACATGGAATAGTCTCGCCTACATGGATGTATACGTAGAACGAAAGGGGACAGCCCAAATAAATTTTTGTAAGCCCAGGATTGTTTCCCAATAAAACAAAAGGCCAAATCTTGCATGGACACAATTTGTCCCCCCAACTGGGCCTCGGCCCATCATGGAGCGAATATTTCCCTCCTCCTATTTCTAACAAATTTATGCTAGCTATGTATAACGTAAAGTTCAAGGAAGAAGACAGCCCCAAATTGCTAATGATTTTTTTTTGAAAAAAAAAAATTAAAATTTGGTTGTGAATTAAGGACTTGAATATCCGTTTCCACGTTCAGATCAATTATCTTTATTATTACTATCTCCCTCCCAAAGAGATGATCATATTCTTTTTTTCGAATAGACAAAGGGTGCGTTCGATACACAAAGATGAAAAAAAAATATTTTTTAACTTTTATGGAAAACATTTTATTTAGGGGGATGTGAGAATTGATTTTCCCGGGAAATTAGGAAAATTATACTTAAAAGAATTGTACCATAGAATTTCAATTCCATCTCTATTTGTCAATCAAACGCACGAAGATTTAAAATTTTTCAGGAATTTGACATTTTCCAGGGAAAATATCTCTCATCAAATACGCTCTAAGAAAAGTTCATTTAATAGTACTGTAAAAATAAATTTTAACATCATTTTCCTATTATACATTTCATTTGTTAATTATTTTACTTTAATAATTTTATTTTTTTATAACTATACACATTAAATATGGTCATACAAGAGAACTAATATTTTAACTTTTTTTTAAAAAGGAAATTGGACATATTTTGGGACGGAGTTAGTATTAAAATTTATTAACTTTTAACAAAAATAAAATCTCAATTATATGATTTAAGAACTAAATTGACTTAAATATTTATGAGTTTCAAATAGAAATTACTTTAATAAAATTTGGTTGTGAATTAGGGACTTGAATATCCGTTTCCAAGATCAGATCAATTATCTTTATTATTACTATCTCTCTCCCAAAGAGATGATCCTATTCCTTTTTTGTATAGACCAAGGGTGCGTTTGATATACAAAGATGGAAAAGAAAATATTTTTCAACTTTCATAGAAAACATTTTACTTAGGGGATGTGAGATTTGATTTTCCAGGGAAATTAGGAAAATTATGTTTAAAAGAATTGTACCATGGAATTTCAATTCCATTTATATTTGTCAATCAAACTCACGAAGATGGAAAACTTTTCAGGAATTTGACATTTTCCAGGGAAAATATCTCCAATCAAATTCGCTCTAAGAAAAGTCCATTTAATAGTATTGAAAAATAAATTTTAACATCATTTCCCTATTATACCATTTCATTTATTAATTATTTTACTTTAATAATTCTATTTTTTTATAACTATACACATTAAATATGATCATATAAGAGAAGTAATATTTTAACTACTTTTCAAAAAGGAAATTGGACATTTTTTGGGATGGAGTTAATATTAAAATTTACTAACTTTTAACAAAAATAAAATCTTAATTATATGATTTAAGAACTAAATTGACTTAAATATTTATGAGTTTCAAATAGAAATTACTTTAATAAATCTAATCTGAAATAAACTTATAAATAAATAAATTCTATTTGATATGATTGCAACTAAAGCAAAGAAAAATTAAAGAAAATTCTTTTGCATTTTTTGCTATTAAGTTGCAAATTATGAGTTGTATTAAGATACACATCATTTTATATTAAAATTTTAGTTAGATTGTTAACCAAAAATTAAAAAAAAAATAGTTAGATTGAGTTGAATTCATTATTTTATTTATTTAATTAATTAAAAACACTTTCACAGGTTTCGTGTACAACATTTTATTAAAAACGTTTCCATGTTTCGTGTCGTGTTCCGTTTTCACTTTCTTGTAAGCATTTATATCCATACATATTTGTATTGTCAAAATGTAGATTATTATAATTGTAACGAGACGGTAGAATTACTCAAGCAGTTATTAAGTTATTATACTACTGATAATTTTTTATTTTTATTTTTTATTTTTTTTGGGTGGGAGAAATTGTAATAAATAAAGGGATTTTTTTATTTAAATTTTTTTAAATCTTTACCAGATGGGGGAGAGGGCCATTTTTCATGCTTCTGAGGGTTATTTCAAATTCACCCAAATTTTGTTGTGTGAGAATTCAACGATTTTTCTTCGACAATCTGGCCAGAATCTGAATCTTATCGGGAGAGAGTTGGTAGTGAAATGGCGGAGGAGAGTAATAATCGTGCTACGAAAGAGTCAACAATAGTGCCGAGTTCTTCGAATTCGCCGCGTCAAACTCAAGACATTGAAGATCCCGATGATCTCGTCAAGTCCCCTCCTCATTCCGCCAATAATTCTTCCACTCGCAAGGTCAATATTATATCCGTCCCTCTATATACGCGCAATATGTTTATGGATATATTACTGGTGATCCATAATCTGTTATTTCATTCTTTGTGGATAAATTTACTAAAAAATTTACTGAATTTCCGCTTAAGTATTATTATAACGATTCGCTGTTGCTTCCGCAATATGAATGTGGATTATTATAGGGCATGAGCTTTTGACTTCATTGGTTAAATTTTGGAAATTTTCTTATAAAAGACAACAGATATTTAGTGCATAATAATGCGGAAATCTGGGAGAAGATCGGAAAATGAAGTTTTCTAAATTATTAATAAAGTACTTGAACATTCATACGTGTTATGTGATGAAATAACATACTAATTTTTACTATATAAATGATAACATTTCCATTTAGATTTAATCTAGCAAATTTAGTAATGGCAAAATATTTAAAATTCTAAATACTCATGTCAGTTTAAGTTACTGACATAGTATCAGTACACCGCAAGCGAATTATTACCACCAAGTGTCTCCACCTTGTGTCATGTAGAATGAACTTTATTTAGTAGTAGAGTGCAATATGGATCAATATACCCATGCTTCTTACACTGTTTGGATCATTGGGTGGAGGAAAAGTAAAGGAGAGGAAGGGAAAAGATTTGTTGAACTAAAAGGGAGAAAACAAAATATAGTTTAGGATGACCTGAGAGAATATTATATATACATGCTTATGCAAGCTGTATCATGTTGCAAGAAAGTGATGGAAATGAAATAATAGTTTAGGATGTTGAGAATGGAGGATATGTTGCTATTGGAGTTGTAGAAGGCATGATACGCAGGACTTACTTGAATGTCACTTGACCAAAGTTGCCTTTACTATAAGATATCAATGAGATCAAAGACATGGACAAACGACCAATCCCTTCTGAGAATCAAACTGAAAAGGAGATGAAGAAGGCAGCATAAGATTGAGTCTATAAGACCTATAATGAAACGACGATTACAATATTGTTTGTAGACTAATGTCGATTACTTGGATTTGTGAGTGAACTACATCCATCAAGAAGTCTATCATTTTGGGGGTGCTGGAAGGTTAGAAGGAAAGCTTTACAATTTGCGCAGGAGATGAAGGTCTGAGCAGTGCGGTGAATACTGTACAATATTCTTTATTTCAATTAAACCATTGAAAACATTATATCGGCCGTGACTGAATACTGTTCTCTTATCGCTTGTAATAATTTATAATAATCGTGGTATCTAGTTCCTTCTTAAATTTTACCAGAAAATTTTGTCAGCAAGTAACTGATGACTTGTTCAGGCATGCTACACTGTTCTTCAGAGTTGGGTTTCGAAGAAGTTCATGACTGGATGGTAATGGATTTGACCTGTGTTTTGAAAGATGATTTTCCCCCCTTTTTGTCTCATTTTACCAACTTCTAATGTACCACATTTTTTTTGTTATCAAATATTTTGCAGCGTAGTTCTCTTTCCCGTTGCTGTTACTTTTTTTGTCACATGGTGGTTTATTCAGTTTGTTGATAGCTTCTTCAGCCCTATATATGAAAGGCTTGGCATTGACATATTTGGTGAGTTGTCCATGCTATGATGGTTATTATACTATAGGAACTGCAATTTCATTTTATTGCTTTTTTCTTAACTGTCATCTGAATGCTGTTACTTAAAATAATGACTGAACCTTTATTAGTATTCTATATCTGTTCTACTATAGGAATAGATTTTGAGAGAATGAGTGGAAGAGATTCATGTAGTGCCCATTGATCATGTGTGATGTGTGGATGAGACTTTTTGACCTGTTTTGTTTTGGAAATAGAATTTGTTTGCTAACACAGGCTGATATGATAATTATTTGTTTAGGCCAGTGTTAGCTGAATTGCTTCTCATTGAAAGGCTGATTTCGTCGTGTTGGATCAAGTTGTTTGTTTGATGTACTTTACGTGCTGATGCTGCTGAATGAACTATGAAGTCGTGTTTCTTTTTCTAATTTTTGATGAATTTCGTTATGGCACTTATATAGGTACCATAAGTTGATGCGTGGTTTGACCGATAGCTAGTTTTGCTGATTAGTTATCAAACTGCCATTTTTTAACTGTTGATTAATTTCCTATTGGCGGTGCAGGTCTTGGATTCATCACGTCATTAATCTTTATTTTCTTCGTTGGTATTTTTGCTTCCTCGTGGTTGGGTGCTACAGTTTTCCTGATAGGAGAATGGTTTATTAAGCGAATGCCTTTTGTCAAACACATATACTCGGCTTCCAAACAAATTAGCTCTGCTATCTCTCCTGGTAAACCATTTCCTTGTGTTGATCCAATGATGTTTTATATAAATAAATTGTTGTTTGATGAGTAGAGGAAGCAGACAAGAGCTGAAACCACTGTTGCACACCAGAGAGCCAAATGCCAATCTTTTATATTTAGATACAGACCGTGATGTGTAGGGACTATTTATCTATCTTCTGTTAATTGATCAAATAATGGACAGGTGTCAACTTTCTCGTGTTATTTCTACTAACTGCATTCGTCCTGACATCTTTCCTTGTAATTATTTTCAATGGTAATACATGCAAATGATTTATATATACTAAAATTTGTCCAAGGGAGTGAATCTTGGACCGCATCAAATCCATGCTGTTCATCTTTCCGACATTTTACAGCAGGCAGGACCGTTGCATTGTTTTAAACATGGGAGCACCCCCCCACCCCCAAACACACACACACACACATACAAAAAGAAAAAAAAAAGATCCTTGGTTCTTTTGCTCTCCTCATTTGCTTATCCGTTGCTGTGGGGCTTTCATGGATAGAAGTGTGCGCATTCAGAAAACATTGTATATTACTATGGAAAAAAAAAACTTTTTTTTTTTTTTTAATTTCAGATCAAAATACCACAGCTTTCAAGGAAGTTGCCATCATTCGTCATCCTCGCATTGGAGAATATGCCTTGGGTTTTATTACATCTTCTGTAGTTCTTCAGGTGCTTGCAATAAACTGTCGTTCTAAATCACTTCAAGTACCTTTGTAGTTTATCAAATGAATGAGTTTCAGAATTCCTATTTTGTGCATGTTGAGAATTGTATTTAAAGTGTGCCATGGCAACAGTAGTTTGATTATTGATAACATTTTTCTCTATATAGAACTTGAACCAGAATCAATTGATATTGAAATATTTTTCTATCATAATATTCAACACATAGCTGTTGCTATACTCTATCTGACAGCTCGCGAATGTCATGATCTTATAGAGACTTGAATGAGAAATATGCATCTTTGAGTTTTTAAACTTCAAATGGCTTGCTTTCTTCTCATTATCATTTCATAGGAGATCGAAATCAGAAATATGTTTCTAAGAGTCCTGTAAATTGAATTGTCATATATTTTAATGCTTGTTATTGTTACTTAGCTTTTTAATGCTTGTTATTGTTACTTAGCTTTCTTTTCAGTTGTCAAATGTCTTGAATCATAAAATATTGAATTGTCTGATAAAACGCCTGCCTAATTTGGTCACTGATATTACATTTACTGATTACAGAGAGATAACGGGGACGAAGAATTGTGTTCTGTTTATGTTCCTACAAATCATTTGTACATAGGGGACATATTTCTGGTTAATTCAAAGGAGATCATGAGGCCAAATTTGTCTATCCGTGAAGGCATAGGTTAGCGTTCTTTTTTCGTTATGTTCTTTTCTTTTGTTGTTTCATTTACCTTTGTTGTTAAAGTTTTTGAGATAAGATGCAATAGAATGCCAGAATTCTTGCCTTGCATTTTCTCTTCACCTGATTTTTCAGGCTTATTGCTCTTGGATTCTCCTCGTTTTGCATTTCTTTAAATATTACATGCAGTTAGGTCTTCCTTGATCTGTGAATTTTACTTTTTATCTCTACTATTGCATACTGTACAGAATGCATCAATAGCAGATGCAATATACTTCTTTTGCCTGATGTGCTAACAGAAGTAATGCGTGGCCCCTTTTACTGATCATTTTATCTGTTTATCCCAGAGATCATTGTTTCTGTTGGGATGTCAATGCCACAGGTGATTTCTCCTTTTGAAAGGACTACGCCCCAGAACAATATGATCCCTCTGAACAGAATGATGTAGAATATGGTTGCTGAAGAACATTCTTTCAATACTAGATCAAATTTACTTGGAAAGACATGGTTGCATCACTATTCTCCTCATTCCGCTGGATGAATGATACAAATTGTAATTTTGAGTCACACAGCGGTGGAGTATTCTGAAACTAATACACATAGTTAGACCTTGGTCTGGAGAATTCAGTTGGTTGACCGTGTATGGAAACAACTGAGGAATGATGGTGCTTAGTGTATTTATTTTGTTATGTTTTATCTTTTTTTTTTTTTTTTCCTGAAGAGAGAACTGGGAAACCAGTATGGACACAGGTGTATTTTAGCTTTGATCTCTTCTTGAGATTGACAGGCTGTGTGGAATCTCTTTGACCGGTTAGTTTGTTCCTGGATTTTTTTTCCTTCTAATTTTCATTGTCATGAGGATTTTGTACAATTCAATACCCTGACAGTGTCAGTGTTAGCAGTTGTACATTTCTGATGTTTCAAATAAGAAATGTATTGTTAGATTAGCAAGTGAGCCGGAGTCGCGCAGTTGTACATTTTTGTACAATTTTTTCCCGCTTCTTCTACGACTAACTTATTTTTCTCCACTTCTTTTTATAATTAAATTAATTAAGTACCGAGATGAAAGCATATGAATGGGGGTGAAAATATTGTATGTGAAATGAGATTGAAGCCCTTCCCCTAGCTCAGTTGGTCCCACTTTTATAATTAAATTAATTATAAGTACTGAGATGGAA
>CAVNYN010057835.1:891-13071 GCA_963692815.1 Nyctanthes arbor-tristis
GATCAAGAAGTTAATTCAGCTGATTTTTAACTTTTAATTTTGATTTAACAGTGTCTAGATTTTATTGGACAACATACAATGTCATAGTGTTGATTCAGCTCGAGAAAAAGGGAGCACTAATTGACTCGAACTTTGTTCAGTTTTCCCCTCAAAATTGACTAAGATTGTGATATGGAGTAACAGAAGTGAATTAGAATTACTTTTTCTTTTTGACTTTTAATTAGGGTATAATTATTGTTGTTATTTTATTGTTTCTAAGTCCCAGTTTATGACCTTATGGTATGGGACGACTACTTGAATTTGGCAATATACACCTTCTGCATCTTTGCAGAGCATTTTGTCTGTCCATACTCAATTTTGGAAAATGAAAGTTGTTTCTTTTGGTATAAGCACTAGTTCACTATTATCTTGGCTGCATATGAGATGTTGAGTTGATCAAGTTTTAGGTGGATAGAGTGCAGAGAATCTGATTTACATCAGAAATTCTTAGAAATAACTGTTGCAAATGTAAATATAACTCGCTCAAGGTCCTAGCTCAAGAAGGAAAGAGCAAACTGGTTTTCTCAATGTTTTCATTATCTAACTTGCTCTTGATCCTCTACATATGAGATGTTGAGTTGATCAAGTTTTAGGTGGATAGAGTGCAGAGAATCTGATTTACATCAGAAATTCTTAGAAATAACTGTTGCAAATGTAAATATAACTCGCTCAAGGTCCTAGCTCAAGAAGGAAAGAGCAAACTGGTTTTCTCAATGTTTTCATTATCTAACTTGCTCTTGATCCTCTACATATGAGATGTTGAGTTGATCAAGTTTTAGGTGGATAGAGTGCAGAGAATCTGATTTACATCAGAAATTCTTAGAAATAACTGTTGCAAATGTAAATATAACTCGCTCAAGGTCCTAGCTCAAGAAGGAAAGAGCAAACTGGTTTTCTCAATGTTTTCATTATCTAACTTGCTCTTGATCCTCTACATATGAGATGTTGAGTTGATCAAGTTTTAGGTGGATAGAGTGCAGAGAATCTGATTTACATCAGAAATTCTTAGAAATAACTGTTGCAAATGTAAATATAACTCGCTCAAGGTCCTAGCTCAAGAAGGAAAGAGCAAACTGGTTTTCTCAATGTTTTCATTATCTAACTTGCTCTTGATCCTCTACATATGAGATGTTGAGTTGATCAAGTTTTAGGTGGATAGAGTGCAGAGAATCTGATTTACATCAGAAATTCTTAGAAATAACTGTTGCAAATGTAAATATAACTCACCCACGGTCCAAGCTCAAGAAGGAAAGAGCAAACTGGTTTTTTTAATGTTTTCATTATCTAACTTGCTCTTGATTCTCTACATTTTGTATTTCTTTTTCTTTTTCTGATAAATGTGTCTTGAACTATTACCATATCCTTGAACAATGCTTATCAAGGGTTGGCAGCTACTTTTTGCTTTTCAATAGCAAATGTAATTAAAGATCGACAATGGACTAATATGTTACTGCACTATAGCAATAATAATACTCTAATATAACTTCTTCAAACTATTAATACTATAGCAATAGCAAGGGCATTAAGGTTGTGGGCATCAGATAAAGTCACAATGGACATAAATTATCACTAACAGTTTCAACGGGTACTCCTAGAGTTCCTCAAGCGTGTTGTGAAGTGTAAATGTCCATTGCCAATTGCATTGATGTTGTAACCGATTCTTAAGAGTTTTTTATGCTTATTATAAATTTTCAAGATAAATTTTGTAGAATGAGTGGTAGAGATTTAATTAATTGTGTGGTTGGAATTGAATATTAATTAAACATGGTAGTGGTTGGTTTATGATAACATTATAAAATGAGCAAACTATAATGAGGCTGAAACACCCCTTTGTTGTAGCTCTGCAAGCCGTCTCATTGCCTCCTAGTCAAAATTTCTCCATGTGTATCAAATTAAGGCATTGTAAGTTTGGTAGTCGTAATAAATACGAAATGTGAATGCTTTGAAGGTTTTGATCTAGGGTCAATGGCATATTTTATTAAGGTGGAAATTATTACCTAAAAATTCTTGAATACTAAATAGATGAGTACTTGAGAAATGTTGGCATGACGACAAATTTCCCATGTGAAGAGTCGGTTGAAACAAAGAAAAATGACAACTTAACATGTTAGTGCATGTCATGTTTGCCTTGGTTGTTGGACTCCTATGAAGTTGATTATATGACGAAGATGCATTGGATACTCAATTTCGCAAGAATTTGTAGTAAATAGGTGGTTCTGGACAAGGATTAAGGTTGTGAATATAAAACTTAGAGTTTCTGGATGGGGTTGGCATACATTTGTAGTACATAAAGGATGACTGGTGCTAGTTTTGTTAGAATATGTAAGAACTTAACTTCACCTTTTGGAAAGCTAAAACCTTGACTTAAAAAGGATCTAGAAAGCTTGAGTTTACAAATGATTATATATCCATTTTCTAATTACAATCAGTTGGTTACCTGGATATATGTTTTATATCAAGTATTTTGTAAACCAATCATCTGAAGGAACTATGCTGGCAGTGGGAGAGGTATTTTATATTTAAATGTTGTTTTGGCATATTACAAGCAAGATCTCGGACACAAATATTTCCGCCCCACTTAATAAAATTGTTGATATGCCGGATTTTTGCCCAAAACTGATGTTGCCCAAGATTTTTTAGTCCACCAAAAATGCATCTAAAATTATCAATATATATTTTTTGGGGGGGGGGTTGTGAATGCGAACAAATCCTATGTTGGTTAGACATTTGTGAGAGGTGAGTTTGGAGCATCTCTAATGCAATAATGTTGACTCTGTATATGTGGAAAAGGATATTAACATTACATTCAATAAACTCTCATTGCAACAATGTCGACATTGTATATTTGATAAATTAGTATTAGGTATTTTGAAAAGAGAAAGGAAGAGAAGTCTAGTGATTGAATAAATTAATGCTTGACATTGTCATGGACAATTGTCATCTCTTGACATTCTTTATAACAATGTCAAGTATTTAATGTGCCAAATAAGTAGCTTTCTTGCCAATTGTCACATCATCCCATGGTTACCACTATGCATTGGAGATGCCCTTATAAGGAGTTGGGACAACTAATGTGTTAACCTTTTGGGATGGAGTATTATCGATTCTTTACAATTGGGACTACTGCAAGCTTAACCCTGTGGACACATAAAAGAGAGCCCGGACACAGCCAAATGGAAGAGATGGGCTCCAGAGCTGAATCGTGAGGGTCGGGGAGAAAGAAAATCTATGGACGGCCATTAAAGCAGTTGTGCCCACATAAGGTGATTACTGGATACTGTGGAAGATTTAAGTCTTGGTAGAGGCCGTTGTTCCTTGTAAGGCATTGAGCAGATGGAAGATTTAGGCCTTGGTAAGTGAAAAGATATGATAGACTATTAGTTAAACAAAGGGGGATATGATATGGTTCTTCGTTGAACGGGGATTGTTGGCGAAAAAGAGAAAATGAATCCCACAGACATCAAGTAAAAGATGAATTTATAAGGAATTGGGCTATTTCATACGATGGACCCTCCCTTTGGGATGGAACCTTAGTTCCTTATAATATTACTAAAGTATATTCAGGAAATTCCTTTAAATTATTAATTAATCCTTATCAGTTGTATCTTGGTATCCGATATTAGAGAAAAAGAATTCCAACTCCTTGGTGTGCACCGTTTCTCAATATCTGTACCTGAGTTTGGGCAGTATAAATAGAAATAACTCTTGCTAAACATGAGGGGCATATTGATGACAAAATCTAAAAGAAGAAAGACTATAGCATCAAGTGCTGCGTCGAAGGTGAATTGGGGTTCATGCTAGTAATATTTGGTTCTTGGGGCATGCTAGGTTGCAATCTTCAATAGCAGGCGATTGCGTCTATAGTTGAGGACATACTTCATGTACCCATTGTTGAGGGAAAGCTTGGCAAGTATGCAAGCTAGTTGGGTCTAACCATAAATTACACGTTGCGCTTTGAACGTTGGAAGTTCATTGTACATAAGTATGGTCAATAGGTGAGTGCATAGGCATCAGCTGCAGCTCTTAGAGGTGCTTTGACGTTCATACTATTATGCTATGTTGGTTAATATCTAGGCTGGAAGGACACATGACATAGACCCAAAATGTTACTGACATGGAGACAAGTGATTTTACCCATTTAACGGTTTAACCTAAAATTCATTCATTGAATAAGAAATCAATTGAATTTGGATTTGATTGAGTTGTATGGACAAAATTGAGATTTCAATTGAATAAGTAATCAGTTGAATTAAATTAATGTAGGGCATTACGCATATGGAGTCTTCTTAAAACATCACGAGTGTTTGCAGTTTCAATATATTAAGAGGTGGGATAAATTTAGTTGACTTCTCAAATACATGTTTAGAGTGTTCGAATAGTGTTGGGGTCCGAAATGGACACACTATCCTAGCAAGAGTATTGATGCTTCCTGGGTTAATACATTGGACAGCCATTCTATACGCTAAGGGTGGATTGAGATGTTGTATAGCTGGGAAGATTTTGGATTTCCTTGCATCAGCACAAGTAGATTCTCAAAGGACTCGTAAAATTTGACGCAAAACTCGGAAAAAGAGAGGCTGACTTGAATATCTTTTGTAAATCTAATAATTATTCTTGCAACAAGCAAAACTGGTTAAGGTTTTGGTTGTAAAGGTGTGAAACACGAAAAGAGGATGCCACAGAGACTGATGAAGAGGAAAGGAGGAATAGAGAGAGATGCGTGAAAAGGAAAGTGGAGGAGGGAGATTAGTGGGAGAACACTCTCAAAATTGGGGAGATCCTTTGGAAAATCAATGGGTAAGATTGATATGGTGTGGATATAGGGTCAATTAACTGAAAATTGAATGACCTATTTACAGGGTTTGAGTTAGTTCTCTCTTTGTCCTTATCTTGGTAAGTGCTTCCTTAGGGAATGTTAATTTAACTGCGCTCAAATATATCAGCAACGTTTGAGATTGAAATGGTAATATATTGGAATACCTGAATAGTAGGTTATGATTCTCGAGTCCTTACATGCTGGTCCAAACTTTGGCTCTATGATTGCGTTTCAAATTTTCTACAGCTTCACGAGCTTTCTTCATCCTTAGAGTCTGATCTTTTTGATTGTAAGTGGTTTAAACTTCTTTTTGGAAAGTATCATTTCATTCACACAACTGATGATGTTCATAAAGTCTGAGTTCTCTCTCTCTCTCTCTCTCTCTCTCTCTCATATTGTTTGTGGTAACTCTTTAGTTGCTTTGCTTGGAAGGATTCCGGGGGGTGGGGGATCATATGGGTCTGTTACTACCATTGCAATTTTGTAAGGTCTTTTGGTCAAAAATGCCTTGTCTTGAGCTTGAACCATTTTACTTTTTCCTTCACTAGAAAATTTTATTCATTAAGTGATAACAAAACATATCCTCTATGAGTGGAAGAAAGCCAGAGTAGAAGTCTATTTGTATCTTGTTTAGGTGTATGGACATATTATGGAATTCTCTATTTTAAATTTATTATATATAAAAGTGTCTGTAGCAAGCATGGCAGAAATCTAAGTCTTTTATTACATTATCACGTATTATATTTTTTCCTTAGGGTCAGATTAGATCTCTTAAGGAAATTTATTGATCTCATGCACACTGAGATCCCGATCTTTTGTTGTCATGTTTACACTCTGAGTTGAAACAGGATAATTTGACAAAGTGATGAAGAAATTTAATGCTTACGTTGCATTCAAAATATGTACATATTCGTTTTATTTTCTAAGCAATCCATTATCCGATAATTTGGCCACAGCAATGTCTTGCCTTTTCTTCTTTCCCTTTTAAATTTCCTTTTTTTTTTGGCTTCTGTCTTCGTAGTTGTTAGTAACTATTGGCTGGCATGAAATATGAAAAACATGCGCTGGCGGATGAGTGTGAAATAAATGATATGGAGATACTGTGGCTAATGAAGTTACAGGCATCAATATTTTGCCTATTTTGATTGGATATATGTGCATAAGTTACAGGCATCAATATAGTTGCCTATTTGGACGGAATATTCATGTTCTGGTAGGTGCCCTTTGTTCTCTAGCATAGTAAGTTTAGAAATCATGAATAACTTCTCATCTCGTTGCTTGAGATGCTGGGTTGTGATTGAGCCAGTTTCTGGTCTTGAATGTCTTGGGAATTTAGTGCTACCAATCACTTGATTTATCATCTCTTTTCTTGAGTTGACTGATTGATTGGGATTTAGGCCGGTGTAGGATCTTGAATATCTCACTTCTCAGGAGCTCCTCTTTGAATTTCAAAAAAGGACAAGGTCATGACAATAGGCATCACTCACTAATCTTCTATGTATCCGTCATATTTTAACATGCGTTCTCATTAATGATATTGTAGCTTATCAAGTTTTGATTTGATTTGATTTATTTATTTTCAACTCTTCACCTTTCCAAAGATTTTCTTTGCTCCTTGTCAAATTTTGGCCAGCATACATCTGCTTCTAAGAATTCATGATGCAAGCGTTGAATTACATCTAAATCAAGCTCCGATTTATATCTGGTGAAATACTCACATTGAACTTGAGAACTGCAACACAGAATTTGAGCTTTGACCTTTTGTGTTTTCAGGTGATGTATATTTTGTCAATGTTACACAGGGGTGTCGTATTGCCGATGCCAGCCTGCCAAAGTGTAAATGTTGCCATGGATCTCCATGCTTCTATTCAATAACACAAAATTGCAACTTCTGTC
Organism: Nyctanthes arbor-tristis; assembly: GCA_963692815.1. Taxonomy (NCBI): domain Eukaryota; kingdom Viridiplantae; phylum Streptophyta; class Magnoliopsida; order Lamiales; family Oleaceae; genus Nyctanthes; species Nyctanthes arbor-tristis. Next base: position 7,643 of record CAVNYN010057835.1, read on the forward strand.
CCTTTTTTCTCTCTTCAATGTTGTTCCCTGGACTCCCTTCAATGTTCTCACATTAGCATAAAGTAAATCGATGTTTCTAATAGTACTTTGTGAACTTTATGCTATAAATTTTGGCGAATAATGATCAAATAATGTGGTGTATGTTTTCAGTGCTTTAGTTGCTGGGCGGTTATATCTCTATTGTTTGTAAGTCAGGCCGGGATATTGACACGGTCGAAGAGGCATGTCATTGGGTCACTGGTTTAACTAACACCAGTTGAATTGGTGGGTTAGTCCAATATAAACTATTGACAATGCTATTTATTTGGTCTCTAGTCTATTTGTCATCTCTTTATTGACCATTGAATAAATGAGGGTCCTCATGTATTTATGCATATCAATTCGTCTTTTAATGTGGTGATGCCAATTAGACTTTAGACTCGTTTTCAATTTAGATAAATAACATCACTCATAAACTAATTGGTAAAGTCTAGGTGATTGCAATAATGGTACTCACAATTCTGTGCAGGTTCATGGGATGGTGAGTGTCATTACTGGCTTACCGTAGGTTAAAAAATATAATACGGTAAAATAAATATATTAATTATCATTTAGTAAAATTAGCCTTAATTATCTTCTAATGGAAATAAATATGCTTTCTAAATGATAGAAAATGCAGCTTCTTTATATCAACTCATCCTCAAATTTTGTGATGTAAATTAACTTGGAGACTGGTCTTCAGTCTAAATAAATAAAATCATTCATAAACTAAATGGTAAAGTCTGAGTGACGACAATAATGGTACTCACAATTTTGTGTAGGTTTATGGGATGGTGAGTGTCATTACGGCACTCACTGTAGGTTAAAAACTACAATTTGGTAAAATAAATATATTAATTATCATTTAGTAAAATTAGCCTTAATTATTTATAATTCTAATTTCAATAAATATGCTTTCTAAATGATAGAAAATACAGCTTCTTTAACTTTGTCGATTTAAAAAGCAAAACAAAGTTAAAAATTAAAATCTTTTATTTTATAATCTCAAACCTACAAAGTCAGATAGAGGAAAAAAAGGTATGAAGGGTTTTGTCTATCTTTTTATAATTAAATTATCAGTATTAGTTACAAACTTGCAATAAAAATATTACACATGTAATTCTTGAGTTTAGGGGATAAAGAATACCAAAAGAGAAATGAAAATAAATAAATAGATAGATAGATAGATAAAGGGGAGATATATTATTAAGAACTTGAGAACTTGAAAAACTAAAAAAGTTGAAACGTAGGAGAACTAATGGACCAATTTCTATCATCATCAGTGTCCATCAAATACTCCCTAAGAAGAAATCCTTGCAAGTCAGTTTGACAAATTTACCTCTAGAAAAAAAAGGGAAAAAGAAAAAAAAAGCAGAGAAGAACAAGAAAATTTTTTTTATGTCCAGTTTTTGTCTTTAATTGATTGCATCGGGATGAATGATTTTCTGGGGTTTTTGAACTGGAAGACTACCTTGTAGTACTGCTCTTTTCTTCCTGTGGGTTTGTTGGTATGGTTTCTAATGATGGCTTTGGCGTGCATAATTTTTTCTCGATTGCTGCCGTGTTCTGCTATGCTGATGCTGCCCTTTTTGTTGTTGAAATTGGTTGCAGCTGGTGCTTACTGATGTTGCTGCTTTTTCCCTGAAATGGGCTGCTGATGCAGATTTTTTGCATGGCTGGTGCTGTTTTTGTAAATTTTGGATTAGCTTCTTTTTCTCTTATTTTCTGTAGTTGTAGTTGGAAAATGGTTGACAAATTTCCCCCTTTTCTCAGTTGTAATGTTTTCTGTTTTTGAAATAAATAAAATTTTCTTTAAAAAAAAAATAAATGACCAATTTCTATTTAAAAGTTCAATTCTTGAAAATTGAACATATTATTCAATGGGTTTGTGTCATCGATACCTAGACTGAGTTATGGATGGGTTAAGGTTTTCTTTTTTCAAGTTAAACATGTCTTCTTCTTCTTTTTTATTTTTGAAAAATATTATTAAAACTCATGTACTGCTGTAAATAGTTATTCTATTTACTGAATGACTAGTTAAACCCTTGACACCTTAGTCGTACATTACTTTTTCTTAGCCAACACTCCAGGTCACTTGACCTGTGCTTCAAGTTTTTCTTGAGCAACACACTTGTACGTATATAAATAGACATTCTATGTTGTAAATGAAAAATACAATTCATAAGTTTTCTCTTTAACTTTTCTCTTATTTTTCTATTCTTTTTTTCTAGTTTATAACACGTTATCAACACAAAAAACTTAAAAAAATTTTTTAAAGCATGATCTTGTAGGAAAAAGAGAATGGAGTCGGTTTCAAAATCATTTGTCGAATTAAAGACATTGAAAGGGTCGGTTGATATATATCTCAGATTCACCACAAGGTGGCTATTGATTTTCTTTACCAAAAATGTCTTAGGAACCATAAACAAGGTAAAGAAATTCTAACTTCCATCCACTGCAAACTTATAAGCAGAGTTTGGTTATAAGCAGAGTTTGGTGAAATATCCTGCATTCGATGAAAGCGTCTAACTTTTGGATTAATATTATTTGTTTATTCTTAGTTTCCGTTAATGTTTCTATTTTGATATAGCGGCAAACTGTTTCAATTATTGATGATCTCTCCATACGCATATGTATCCTATGATTAAACACTTGTGTCAATTCTTGAAGGTTATTGCCTTGTAATTTGATTGTGGTTTCTGAAAAATCATAATTATGTCTCATATTCTAGTTCAGAAGAATATGACTGGCTTTACATCTCATATTTGAGAAGAATATGATTAGTTTTAAAAAGACCATATAAGATTTGTCATAATTCCTAAAAAAACGTAAATCTGCAATTTTTAATTATCTGAAAATTATTAAGATTAATACGTTGTGATTCTTGAATAGCACAATATAGTCTCGTCATATTTTAATTGAATATGATTTGCTCTTAAAGAGCACCACATATGAGATTTATATTTGTATTTTTAAAAAAAAAATGCAGTAAACAAATATTCTTGAATAATATTTCATATTGCTTATTATGAAGCAATATTTCTTTTTCTAATTCGTTATATTTATTATTTATTTGTTATTGTGCTATTTAATTTATTTTTAATTAATTACTTTAGTTATATTTCAAGCATTCGATGATTATTACATGGCAGTCGGAACTGAGGTTGAATATTTAGTAGCTAATGTCCATACTCAGAATGATTTAACAGAACTGTTTATTAAATGTTTTCAATTAAATATTAGACCATTGTCTATAAAAACAAAACTCTCAAGTTCTATCTAGGATCATGCCGCATTACATGTTGTACTGATGATTCGTATAAAGCTAATCATCTATCATTAGTATTTTCCCTTGCGACATGTCTTTAGTTGAGAATTTGATGTTTCTTGCTTAAAAAGTTTTAGTTGTGTTGCTCAAATACATTACTTGTTATATTGAACCAGAAGTTAAATATTATGGAAATTTTATTCTTTGACATGACTGGTTAGACCATCTCAGTTTGTTGATGATAAGAACTATCAAGAATCATGTAAAAAATAGAAGGTTTTTTCATTTAAAAGAATTTTCGTGTACTGTAGGTAATTTGATTATTAATAATCACTAGCTATTTGGAATTGAGTTTCAAATATATCTCGAAAATATTCAGAGTGAATCGTGTGGGCTCACTCGCCCTCTATGTGGACCTTCTGGATATTATAGAAAGTTGGATCCACTAGAGGTCACATGTCAAACTCGTGACCGAAGTTAGCGAGAATATTTGTTCAAATGATTGGTTATGGGCAAAAGTTTCAGATATCATAAAAGACATATATATCTTGCTAGTGAATTTTATCTCAAAAGTCATTAATTATTTACATATTGATTGTGATATTAATTGTCTATGGTTAGTAAAATAATATTATATGCTTCAATATATTTGCTACACCAAATTAAAAACAAATCATTTGTGTTTAAGTGATCTTGTTCATTTACTTATAGCACTATTCTTATAACATGCCAATAGAATATATGATATCTCTTATATTAGGCTTACAGTCAGAAGCATTCATTTAAAGTTGATAAGTGCGATATGAATAGTCCCTCCACTACGCGTACTAAGATGGATATTATTGTAATAATAGAATATATAATGGATTTGAATCTTTATTCTTATGTTTCATCCATGAAAGATTATATAATGTATCATGCTTTTCTAACTGTTTTTCAAATTGAACAATCTTTTTAGCATTTTGGGAGGGGGAATTGATAGTTGATAATAAGTATATAAAATGCGTAATTGTAATATTCACATATATGATGCAAACTTGAAGCTTGTAATTGTATGCATTTCAGATTACTGACTACATAGTTACCAATAGATATAGTATGTTAAATACTCCATCTAGGATTGATATAAAATTTTATAAGAGGATTTGAGATATTGATCGCATGCTTGAAGTATGACGTGGTTGATTCCAAAATAAACATCCATAAAAGAATATAGAGTAGATATTTGTGATGGTCTTGGCATATATAATCCAAAAGAGTATACTGATATAACTAATTAAAAAGTGCCTAAAAAGGCTCAAATACTTGAAATTACTGAAATAAAGAGATCTCGATAAGTTATATTTGTACTGAGACCAGATGGAATCTACAAGAAATAATAGTTGACTACGTATGCTGATGAGCTCAATAAATAACGAAGATGATGAATCAATTTCATTAAAATTGTTGACATTGAATATTAGTCAAGCTAGAAGACAATCCTATAAATTGTTATAATGTCAATATATAACAATCAATATTTATTCTAAAAGAGTACCAAATAGTGGTGAATATTATTAAAACTTGAAATTTCATTTGATTGGCAATATATGGAAATATATCATTAATGTGATAAAATCCCAAAAGGATTTGGTATGATTAAATGTGGCATATAAAGAACTAAAAGTTCTTGCATACATTGCCAGTTAATATGAGGGAGATACGCGTTGTACTATTTTTTCCTTAACTAAGGTTTTGTCTCAATGAGTTTTCCTAGCAAGGTTTTTAACGAGGCACCATCGATGACGTATCTGAAGAATAATGTACTCTTTTTCTTTCACTTGGATTTTTTCTCATTGGGGTTTTTTTGTAAGGTTTTAACGAGGCACATTCTTTGTGTAATAAATATTTGTGACATATATGATATTAACTCTCGATATAAAACCTTGAAGAGTTGATAATGTCTGAAATAGAATATATTTTAAAGTCTTGAAGATATTGAAGATATATGGATAGCTAAATACAAGAACCATTATTGGTTGAAATTAGATGGAGCAACTGTACTCTTTTTCTTTCGATCAGTTTTTGTCCCATTGAGTTTTTTTGGTAAGGTTTTAATAAGGCATCACTTAAACACTCTAAAGTTGATCAGAATTAACTGTAT
>CAVNYN010058400.1:0-17941 GCA_963692815.1 Nyctanthes arbor-tristis
ACAGTTTTGACAATTGTTTATTTATGACCATAAATTTCAAATTTATATAAAATCTACACCACTTATTTCACTTCATTATAATTTAATTTGAATAAATGTAAAAAGTTGCAGTTGAAAAATTAATAGGGTTCAATGTTGATGGTATTTATAACAACACCTCTTAAAGTATTACAAATTTTTATTCATGCATGTGTGTGTCTATATATATACACACACACATACATTTGACTCAAGAGACACGTTAATAAGGTACACAACAGGGACCAATGTATATCACACAAATTTGCAGCCTTAACATGTCTGTTGTCCACTTTGCCCTTTAATTTCTACATATTAAAAGGGTAATTTCAATTATAATTTGTGTTACTTTTTTAAATTAGTACTATATAATAGCACCAAAAATTGGCACATATAAAGGAAGATGCATGCCATGTTAGGGAAATAATATAAAATCAGGTGTTTGGTATTATAAAAGAGTAGTGTACATCTAGACAAGCTACATTAATTAACAGCAAGTTAATGTCTGATTTTATAGTATTTTTCTGTCATGTGACGGTTTATGCCATTATAAATGTGTCAAATTTTGACGCCTCCATGTTAAAATAGTAATTTTTTGAGTAAAATATTAAAATTATAATTGATAGATGGAGAATTAAAGCATGTTTAGTGTAGAATTAGTTTCCCCCCCTCACTCAGTGAAAATAATGTGGAGACACCTCTCATTTTAAGGCGGAACTAAGCAGCCTACATAAACTAATTACATAATCATGATTTCTGTAAATCCCACATCATTCATTCTCATTCATCGTATAAACGGTCTAATTCCGTTACAAAACGTGTAGGAATATGACCTCATTCAGCTGGCGTCATCTTGTTAAGTTAGAAATGACTTTTAATTGGTTTTTTGTTTTATTTGACTTTTGCGGGTGAAACTAAGTCGCTATCCCTATTTGTGAAACGTGTTATTCTACTTAATGAATTATATCGTGCGGCTACTTTGGCCGGAGCGGTTTCAAATTTTCCCATTTCTATTGTAACATGTGTTTTAAGTGATATAAAAGCTTCTAGAAAAGTGAAATTTTCATTTAAAAAACTTGTAATCACAAATTGATGTCACCACCGTCACTACTCTTCGCGGTTGCTCCACGACCTCCAAATTAAAAGCGTTAATACCCTTCAATTACAATGCCTAGACGGCTAGACTTAAGGCGTTGCTATTTACACTTTGCATTATCTTAGGTCAATAATGCAATATCGGTGGTGTGGGAAGGGGGGGGGCAAGAAGGTTTGATTTAGTAATATCAATGAGGTAGAAATAATCGTAATGACATCAAACAGTGATGTAGAATAATACATGCAATTAATGTAATGTATTTATTGGATGAATGTGTGTTTTGTAGAGCTGAGATTGAAACTACTCTTCATTGCCTTGTGGAATGCTCATTTGCTAGAAAATATTGGGGACGTATGGAGCTACAGTAGCGTGGAAACCAGGTTGATACTTTTAGGGAATGGTTCTTCAATCTTCTCGGAGGCAATGACTTGAATAATATTGGGGTGATTAATTTGATGCTCTTTGTTTTACCAATTTATGATTTTATCTACTACTGATTTAACATTTGATTTGATAACTATTCAATTAGAATAATATATTTTAAACATTTTTACATTCTACCTCTATCTTCAGTATAAATTTTCCACATTTTGACAAATAAAGAGTATCAAACAAGCTCGGAATCACCGAAAAAAGTATGATGTTAAGAAGCTCACTTAAGTGGGAAATTTCTAAGGAACCAGGGCAGCGTTCTTTACGGAGCTCGATTTCCAATGAGATGCTGATATGTAGTGTGTGTCAAGTGAAGTGTCAGAGTGTGCTTGAAGACCGGGCTCCGTAAGGAATCAAGGCCGGTTTCCATAGCCAGACCACACTTAAGTGATTACCTTCATAAGTGATGCTGAAAGTTAAAATTACTCCTAAAATTACAAAATTAAAATCCATTGATTAATAACTCAACTTTCAAATTAAGTTAAATATCAACTTCAACACTACCTTTGACGGATTTTATACATTGTTTTTTCTTTTTTCCAGTTTTTCTAGATGCTCAATTTGCTTCTGCTTAACGGGTCGATATTGAACGGTCAATATGAAACATGTTCAAATCAGTCTTTTGTTCAATTGCTAAAAAGACTGACAAGATGTCTATCTTTTATCAGGAAGAAAATGTTTGCGCACCTGATTCTTATTTGGCCATTGGCGCTTTATTTTTTTATTTATTTATTTTTTCAAATTCTGAAACCCAGTAGGCTTTCGCTGATGAGTTTTGGAAATGTTAAAATGATTTATCTGTCAAATGCCAACTCTAATTTGGGGGGTCAGCAATATCCAATTCATCATTCTTAGATTTAATATTCAAACAAAAATGAAATTTAATCCATTAATCTAACTATAATATAACGCTCAAATTCTTCAAAAAAGTATGGATTTATATTTCTCTTTGTGAATCTCATAGAAAATTACTATATAAATTCAAATCACATCCACGTTATAAGTAAAGTTAATCAAATCACATCCACGTTGGTGTACAAAAAGTTGGCTAATCATTCCCCCCAAAAAAAAAATTTCTATTTCTATTTTGAAATAGAAATGAAGTACTAATATTATTATTATTATCGAGAGTTACAGATATTAGAATAACACCATATATTGTTAATTGTACGTTTTTATTAATATAAAAAATAGTGCTTTGAACTATTATCTTTTATTATTTTTTTATACTCCGGTCTTTCTTAATTTTGTTGATCGTCATTTAAGTCTAACGTAATATCTTATTTTTTTACTATATAAATGCAAATTGTCACGAGTCGGGACCTTTAAAATTACCGTCAGACATTATTTGCAATTCCTCTATTTTAAAAATTGACTTTGTGTTGTCACGACACAAGTTCATGTCAATAAGAAAATTATTATCCTGGAAGTGGTCGAGTCCACAGTCAAAAAATAAGTCAAGTTTATTATGGTATGGTCAATAAATATTTAAAAATCGAAAAAAACTAATGATGTTTTTCCTTGTTGGCATTAGATGAATGAATGAATGAATGAATGAATGTAATAATATCTCTTGATCGCCGCCAGTTGAATGAGATAAACAAATGTGTGGTTAAGAACAAGAATAATTCTAGTTAGATAAAATAAGGGATAAAAGTTAAATAAAATAGACATATGTCATGTGTGATTATTGTTGATGTAAAAGTGATGTGATGAGTTGAAAAATAAAATTGTACTATGTGTCAGTTTTATTAAAATTTTTATATAAATTTTTGTTCAAATAACACAACTCTAAAAAAATGATGGGTTTTAAAATTTTCAAGTTGGTAGACAAACCAAAACCAATTGCTAATAAAGAAACGCCAAAATAATCCAGGGAACTCAAAAAATTCATAGTATTTTAGGAGTACTAAAGAGTTGTTACTCTTAATAAATAAATAAAAGAGAAATTAATAAAAGTATTTGGCAATTCATATAAATTATAATCTGGATTATAATATGTCACACATTATCATTTCATTAATTTTACTTTTTTCAACAAGTCAAAAAATAAAAGTCAAACCGCAATTATTTACTTTTTACAAAAAACAACCAATAAAATGATGTCACATAGTAGATTATAATCTAACAAATAATCTAAATTCTAGCTAAACACTTTGTAAATTGATATAGATGTCCTAGGCCGATTTATTTGTCAATCCTTCGAAGTAATGAACTCTGTTGATATCAAATTCAGCCTTTGACTCAACAAACAAGATTCGTATTCGAGGGAAATTTGTATTCGAATCGATTTGTGTAGTTAATGTGTAAAGGTAAAGAATGTTTGCAATAAATGGAAGAGAGTAAATGTGCCAAAGACAAGAAGAATGTGATTTTTTTTGGGTCTCCTTGTTTTCGGCTTCATTCACTCTATTTATAGTGTAAACTTGTCACTTGCATGAGAACAATGATTGTACGCATTTAATACTGGACCCATAAGAATGACATGTGGTTCAAATCGGCTGAGTTTAACTTTTCACTTTTAACTAATGGCTGCCTAAGCCATGCATGGGATGTGTAACCACCGCTTCGCATTTAATGTTGAAGTCCAATCAGTCATAAGTGATAAGATTTCCCACGTGGGTTCCCAATATACTATTTTGGTGACAAGTCTATTAGGTCGCGGAGGTAGATTGAGAAGCTATGAGCTCGTGGGCGTAGAGGCTAGACGTTTTAAACCCCGGTAACGCGTAGAAGGGAGATACATCCCTCAGGTCGCTGGGACAAATATTCACGTCTTTTGGTCGTCTAATCGCTACGTTGTTAAGTTGGGCGAGGCTCTCGGAGGCCAATTTACAAGACCCTACGACCATTAACCTTGGTTGACCTTTGACCTTCGTTGACATTAGCGACCTAGTGGCTACAAAATGCCTCATCAAGGGCGCTGTTCCTAGACCTCAGGGTTAGCGGTCTTGAAGTTATGCTGGCAATTTTCTTCTGAGATTTATTTACCGCCTTAAGTTGGGCTCTTTAAATTTCAAAACAATTGGTATAGCACACTCTACCACGTGTCGATCATATGATGGAATGGCATGTTCTAGGGATTTAAAGGCAGTGATCATTATTCCGACTGATGCCTCTTTGTTTCCCGATGTCAGATGCGCGGCAGCCATTCTTTTACCTTCTCACACTTTCGCTTCTCACTAGCCTATTTATACATTTTCCTCCGTATTTTCTCTTCCATTCGCCTTTGTTTATTATGCAATCAACTTTTGAAAAGACTTTTGCTACCAGTTTTTTAGGCTTTCCTTTTTCACGCTCGAATTCTCAACATAGTTTTTGAAGGCTTTGTGATACCCTTAGTGTAAAGGTAACTATTCTTCTTTCTATTTCTTGAGAATTTTTTCGGTTGAAATCCCTGATTAGCATTCGGAATCTGTAGGGATACTGTTAAATGGAGGGTGGAGAGAATTTTCTTTCGGGGAAAGGCGCAGAAGAAGGAGTTATGGTAGATGTAGAAAGATCCATAGATGAGAAAGTGCAAGAGGTCCAGTTTGAATGGACCAACGATGAGAGTGAGAGAAAGAGAGGGATAAGGCGGAAGTTAGTTCCAAGTGGGAGGCTTCCGGTGGTGGTGATTCGAGATAAAAACCGGCAATGGGTTTGCAAACATATTCCTTTGAAGGTGAAGGAGAGCGACTTGAATGCGCAACGGCAAAACGATCGTGTTCCAGACCGCATTGCGCTTTGGATCCCTTATGAAGAAGAGCGGGCTCATTACCCCCCGAGGGGGTGTGTCGCAGAGAACATGAGGATGTTCGAGGCTAGTTTTCGTGTCTCACTTCCGCAACCCGTTACTGGGCTGTTAAAGTTTTGGGGAATCGCCCCTTCTCAAATCACTCTCGTGAGATTGACGACCATTATTGGGTCTTTGCTCTCTGGCAGCGTAAAGGTTAGGGAAATCCGAGTCCTGAGGACTTTCCCTTATTATGTGCTGAGGACCTCGCCATCCGGAAAGGGATGGTTTCATATAGCCACTCAACCCAAGGCTGAGACCTTGAGCCTCTGGGGAAACCTAGTGAGGGGAGTGTCCGAATCCTGGCCCAACTGGAAAGAGAGTGGGTTCTGGGTGAGGGTTGAGTGGAGAAGCCTACTTAGTCCGGGCGAGGAGGACGGAAACGTCCCCACGAGCTAAATTGAACAGTAAGCATGCTTTCAATGAAGTTATTCTCGTGGCCCGATGAATTGATGTTTAACTGTGTTTTCCTTCATGAGGTCTGCCGTTAACTCCGCGGTTTAAGGAGCAAGCAGAGATCGTTGCCCAGATTCCCGAACATTATCGCGATTTTGCGGAATTAACGGAAGATGATTTTTTAGTCTGCACCGGTCTGTTTGTTCCCAGGACCGAGCATATTTCCAGGGACCTCGACAACTCTAAGCGATTGCTCCCTTCATCATCCTTTCATTGCTTGCTTGGTGACTTGTTTCTTGTGAGATTTCTACGACCTGACACTTAGCTCTTTTTTCAGGGAAAAAACATCTCTTCAAAGGCCAAAGGCGAGCCGTTCGTGAAACTGAGCGGAAGAGAGCTGCGTGGGAGAAGAGGAGAGCTGCTCGCGACCAAGCCGAAGGGATGAGAACTGCCGCACAACTCGTTGAGGCTTTAACGAGACATGGGGAGAAGAAAAAGCTGAGGCAGGAGAGGGCTGCTGGAGAACGGCCTATGATTGTTGATGATATGGTCGTCTCTGAGATCCCTAATAAATGGTAGTTGGCCATTCGGGAGCCTCTGGCAGACTCGCCCCAGGCAGCTTCCATACCTCTTTTGGCCAGCGAGGAACGTCCTGGCCAGGGGCCACTTGACCTGTTGTGTGAGGATCTTTTTCTCCTGGTAGACTCAGCTCGCTTGGCCGAGCTGAAAAAGATTCATGGTAAAAACCGAAGGCACTGATTAAGTTCAATTTGTTTAGGAAGCCTCTTTCTACTAATGTCCTGGGAATGCCCAAGGCCGTCATAGATGCCATGAATAGGTGGTGTGGGGCTGGTCCAAGAAGTGGGAAGGCTTTGCTGTCAACTCTTCAATGGGGGAACTCTTGCTGGCCAATGCGGTGATGCGAGCTCGGTCGACCATTTTAGAGGAGCACGCTATGGCCCTTGTGGAGCACTTTATTGGGGAGAAAGAGAAGCCTTCCGTTGAGACGACCTAGGCCATCAGGGACAAGGAAGAGATGTAATTGGTTCTTAGGGAGAAAGAGCAAAAACTTCATGTTTCTAGGGGAGAGTCAGCTGATCTGCGGATCGAGCTATAAGCTTGAAAGAAGAAATATGAGGACTTGGGGACTCAGTCAGTGATGAAGAGGTCGAACTACAAGCTTGCCCTAAGAGAGGCTGAGAATAGGGCTGCTGCCAGCGGACTCATGGGTTATACAGAGGCGGTAGAGAGGTACAAGGCCTCTGAAAAGTATAAGAGTGCTAATGCCGGCCTCTATTATGAGACGGGTAAGGAGATCCTCGGGGATGTCGTGGGGAAGCACCCTGAGTATGACATGGCCTTCCTCAAAGAGCAAGTTGCCAGGCTGAAGGAAGATTACTGCTATATGAGCACCGACGATGAAGAAGAGGTCGAGATCATCTCTCAATCAGAAGTCCCTGTTCTTGCCGGAGAGGGTGTGGAGGCTACTGCTCCTGCCGCGGTAGTCGAGGCCGCTGCTTCGGCTGGAGGGAATGTGGTTCTGGCCTCTGAGAGCTATACTTAAAAGTATTTTTTGGTAACCCAGCCCTTTTGCTATTCTTAAATGAAGTAAAGAATTTTTCCAACTGTTAGCTCCTTTTGTTAAAATAATTTTACTATTGGTCGCTCTCGTTTAGCGAAGAACTCGTCTTTCTTTTTGCTTGCTGGTGCAAAAACCCACACAAATTCTGGGCCTAGTATTAGGACGCCTCAACAAGAACCTTGTTCTAGTCTCGGGTCGCATATACATTGACGTAAAGAATTGAGGATACGTCCAAGCGTGAGCCCGTCTGGCCGGCAATTCGTTTTGGTTTGCTCCAACTGAACTTGTATGCAACTTGCCCCCAAATGTTAGGTTGCGTAACAAATAGTTCGTCCGAACTCTTGATCGTAGAGCCTTTTGTTTAGGTGCAGAGTTGCAGGCTAAAAGCTTGTTTGAGTCGTGGTTTTTGCGTAGGTAAGGCGAATCGTTTTTAGACGAGTGTTAAGTCGTTGGCAAGAAGCCCGTTCTAATCTAGGTCACGGAACCTTTTACTCGAGTGTTAGGTTACTGGTTAAAAGCTCGTTCTAACCCTCGAAACCTTTTACTCGAGTGTTAGGTTGCTGGTTATAAGTTTGTTCTAACCTTGATCGCGAAACCTTTTACTCGAGTGTTAGGTTGCTGGTTAGAGGCTCGTTCTAACCTTGTTTGCGAAACTTTTTTACCTATGTGTTTGCTGCTTGTTCTAACCTTAGTTCTGAAATCTTTTACTCAACTATTGTGGATTTTCCTTATGTTCGTACTGAGGCAGATATCTCATAGGGAAAAGAAACATTTTATCATTTTGAGATATCAACTGTTAATTGGCAAAAGCACGGCTCTGAAATCTTTAGAGCTCGCGCAGGTGTATGAACGACCTGGTAGCTTACAAAAGATTGGAGACAATACAAAATTCAGAGTTGGCACCAAACATCCGTCATTTTTCCGTTCCAAGACGTTCTACCTTTAATGGGTGTGTCAACTCTGTGTCTCCTGCATATTTTTCACTCATCCTTATATTTTTTACCGCCCTACTAGGGGGAATACTTTCCTGTTGAGGACAGGGTAAGGATTTTGCCCTGTCTTTCCTTCGATTGGTCATTGTCTTTGTTGCTTTAGATCGCACATCGATGAGGTCGCTGTTCTGGGAGATTGGTTTTCTGTGACTCTCGTTGTTTGAGCCCTTCTTAGAGGAGTAAGGGCCAATCTTACTGAACCGGCCAAAAAAGCTCCTGTGGGTTGTCAATTTTATTCCTTCCATTTTGGGATTAAGTGTGTGAACTTCGGGCAGGGCAGTCGTGCCCTCAACATAATCCAGATTGCACTCTCGTGCTGCCCGCTGGTCGCCTCGCATAATGGCTGTCCTATAGCAGGTAGGGAATTTTATGACGTAGTGATAGATTGAAATTGCAGCATTGAGCTTGTATAAGATTGGGCACCCCAGAATAGTGTTGTGGTTTGAAGGCACGTCCACAATGATGAAATCCGCCATTATCCTTATTTTGCATGACTAATCACCTAATTCGAAGAGGAGTGCGATATGAACCTTTGCTTCCATATAATCCCCCGGTAAAACCCTGGAGTATAGTCCCATAAGGCATCAGGCTCTTGTGGTCTATTTTCATCTGCTGAAAAGTTCACCAGTAGATGATGTTTACGGTGCTGCCGTTGTCCACCAAGGTCTTGTGGATATTAACACCTGAAACTGACATGGTGATGACCAAGGCGTCTACGTAAGGGTGTAACACGCCATAGGCATCCTCATTACAGAAGAAGAATGAGCTGGTTCGAGAGATGGGGGGTTGTGCCGTGAGCAGGTGGTAGCAATTCTGGGCTTGTCTCACTAGACCTCGCTTTTGTCTCTTGGAACTCTCCATACTGTGGTTTCCGCCAATGAGTACGCGGATTTCGGCTGGAGGTCGGTTTCGTGGGACTTGGGAGTTGAGGTCCGTGTGTGGACGAGCTTGTCGATCCCGCCCTTGGTGATTTGCCACGTATTCGCTCAAGTACCCCCGTTCGATTAGCTTCTTGATCTCCTACTTGAAATGCCTACATTTGTCCGTGTCATGACCCACACACTTATGATACTTGTAGTATTTAGACTGGTCGGCATCTTTCAATGATTTCTTTATAGGCCTTGCCTTAGGCAAGATTGAGTCGTTCTGTAGGACCATGAAGATGTGTTCAACAGAAGCGTTGAGTTTTGTAAAGGGTTTAGCCAAGCTGGGCGGCTTCTCGCTTCGTCGTAGTTTTTTTTTTTTTATCTTTTGGTCTTTTCTGTAGTCCTTCGGAGACTTTTCAGACCTCGCACTCTCTTCGATGGCTTCCTCTGCGCTTATGTATTTTTCGGATCTCCTCAAAAGTTCCCTGTAAGTGCTTGGGGTCCTCATGTATGGCCCACTAGAAACGGGTGTCCTTATAAAGGCCCAACTTGACGGCTATCAAATGTGATTCATCCGCTACTTTTTTCATAGTCATAACCTATCTGTTAAAGCGGTCTAGGTAGCTCTCGAGTGGCTCGGCCTTTCCCAGTTTAATGGTCCCTAATATCTCCTTGGGGGTTGTCCTGACCTTTGACCCTATGAATTGGGATGCGAATTCAGAAGAGAGATGTTCCCAAATGTGCAGGGATCCTGGGGCCAAGTTGCCATACCAGGTTTGTGCATTCTCTTCTAGAGTAAGCATAAAGGCTTTACACATGATAGCCCCAGTTGCGTTATAGAGCTCCATCCAAGATACGTATCGGTGAAGGTGAGCGGTTGGATCTGACTCACCGCAGTAAGTTCCTATCTGGGGGAGTTTCATTTTGGATGGCATAACGGCCTCTCGAATCGTGACGTCAAAAGGGGACGGCCTTCCCTACAGGTCATCAGCTCCCCTTACCCTCAGTTGTTTTTGCTCAAGGTCGTTTAATCATTTCCTCAGCTCGTCCAGCTTGTGGATCTGTTGAAAGATTGGTTGCTGGCTCTGAGAGGTCTTTGGAGGTGAACTCAATGCATGACTGAAAAGGTGAGTTGGCGTTGGACTTCTCCTCCTCTGCTTACGTCCACCCGGTTGATGGGGTTTGGGCGACTTGGGTCGTCTACGTCCTCACTGCGGACCGGGCCCTAGCCTTATGAACACACTGCTTCCGGTCGCGTTTTTGGAGGGAACCGGTGTAGTCCTGCCGTGAGGGGATGGCTGACTGGAGTTTTGTATTGGGGTAAAGCTCAACCTTCTTCTAACAGATTCTCTCGAAGGATTTATTCTTGTTGGGGATCTTTCCGCATTTTCTGCATACCAAGAGGAGAGTCATGGGAGGAACCTGCTGGTTGTTGTTGGGACGTTGGATTACGTTGCTGCAACCGCTGCACTTCTTCAGCGAGGGCTTCCACTTGCTGCTGGAGGGCCTCAGTTTCCGTGGTTGCCAGTAGCCGTGAGGGACCAGCATTGGCTGCGCTTCAGTTCCTTCGAAACCCAGGAGGCAATCTAACATCACTGTTTCTTGTTCTTTAGCTTCTTGAATGTTGTCCATTCATTTCTTTTCGATGAGAGTTTTTTTAGTAATGTTTCCCACAGACAGTGCCAATTTGTTGATATCAAATTTAGCCTTTGACTCAACAAATAAGATTTATATTTGCGGGAAGTTTGTATTCGAATCGGTTTGTGTAGTTAATGTGTAAACGCAAAGAATGTTTGCAATAAATGGAAGAGAGTAAATGTGTCAAAGACAAGAAGAATGAGATTTTTTTTGGGTCTCCCTTTTTTGGGCTTCATTCACTCTATTTATAGTGTAAACTTGTCATTTGCATGAGATCAATGATTGCATACATTTAATGCTGGACTCACAAGAATGATATGTGGGTAAAATCGGCTGAGTTTAACCCTTCATTTTTGACTAATGGCTACCTAGGCCATGCATGGGATGGGTAACCACTGCTTCGCATTTAATGTTGAAGTCTAATAAGTCATAAGTAATAAGATTTCCCACGTGGGTTCCCAATATGCTATTTTGGGGACAAGTCTAATAGGTCACGGAGGTAGATTGAGGAGCTTTGAGCTCGTGAGGGTGGAGGCTAGACGTCCTCAACTCTGGAACACGTGAAAGGGAGATTCGTCCCTCAGGTTGCTGGGACGAATATTCACGTCTTTTGGTCGTTTGGTTGCTAGGTCGTTAAGTTGGGCGAGGCTCTGCAAGGCCAATTTCCAAGACCCTACGACTATTGACCTTGGCTGACCTTTGACCTTCGTTAACATTGGCGACCTAGTGGTTACAAACCCAATACCTTTAAAATAGTGGAAACTCACTCATTTGCCAGCATGTGATATATGCCTTTAAATGATAAGTCCGCTTAAATACTATCCTAATTAATTCCTAGAGCTTGTTTGATTCTCATTATTTGTTCTAATGTGGGGAAATTATAATGAGAAGAGAAGTAGAACGTGTATTGGAAATGTAAAAAAATTTGAAATATGTGAATGTATTTAAACAGTTGTTAAATCAAATGTCAAATCAGTGGTAAGTAAAATTATAAATTGAGAGAATAACAGAAATGAAACAAACCCTAAATAATAATAACAATAAGCTAGAAATAAACAAGTCTATATCACTTGAGGCATCCTATGGAGATATAAGATTTTCTGTAGAAACAGATCAGGCTCTGAGTTTGAAGCCCGACCACCAATTACAGGGGGCCACGTTATCTGTATCAGATGACGTGGCCCCATGTAATTGGTGGTTGGGCTCCAAACTTAAAGTCCGATCTATTTCTATAGCCGGACCGATGGAGATATACCATCTTTGAATTGGAGCATTGGACTGGTAGGAGAGGACCCACTTTTCGTAGTTTTTTTCTTTTCTTTTATTTTTTTGGGGCCCGCTTTCAATAGTTTGGAGAAGATGAGCGATAATTACAATTAGAATGGCTTTTGGACCCCAAAATGACAAAAATCAGGTGCATTTATATTTTTAACATTCTTATTTTTGTCAGTTTATAATATATAAGATAAATTAAAATTATATATTGAATAAATATATTTATCGTTATGATTGCAAAAAAATATATATATTTATTATTGTAAACTAAATTAAGCTATGTTATCAAACTTAATCTGGTAACAATTGCCCAACTCTCTCTTGGAGATTTAGGGTTGCATCCCATCATTTCGTATGGCTATAGTTTTTGATCAATTTTTTTTTTGGTTTTACTTGGGAATCGGGTGTCAGCATTGCTGGTTGGTTACGATGGACCAACAAGAGATTCAACGACTATGTGAACGATTGAGACTGGATGAACAAGAGGATGCTATGATCTTAATCTCATAAGGAGCAAGTGATGAGGGTGTGGAGTCGATGAGGCTTATGTTAGTGGGGAAGTTGCTTAGCTCAAAACCGGTAAATAAAGATGGACTCGAGCGAGTACTTTGTAACATATTGGCAGGTTTCAAGGCAGTTTCGCGTAGAATAGAAATGGACGGCCAATATTTTCGTCTTCCAATTTGGGTCGCCTAAGGATAAAAGAAGAGTCTTGATTGGGGGGCCATGGTTATATAACAACCAATTTTTATCCTTACAAAACCCTACGGAGATAGGAGACGTGGCGGAGATGGAGTTTAATCGAGTGCAATTTAGAATGCATGTAATCAATTTACCATTGATATGCCTCACTGAACAGATCATGCGAACTATTGGTGAACAACTTGGTATTGTGGAGAGGGTTGACACAGAATATGTTACGCCTAGGGTTAGAGGCACGCTGGATGTTTAGAACCCATTGAGAAGGGGCGTCAAAATTTTCCTTGAATCAATACAAAAAGAATTATGGGTTTTGTTGCAATATGAAAGGCAGCCGGATTTCTGTTTTCATTGTGGATTAATAGGGCATCGGCTTCATAAATGTGATAAGGTCGGGGCTGTAGGGGTTAGGAGGGAGGAATGTCAGTTTGGAGACTGGTTGAAGGCATCCCAGACGATGACAAGGCAATCGATGAGTAGCAATAGTAGGGTTTCAGAAGGGACATAAAAAGGTGGGGACGAGTGTGCAGTGCGGTGTGGTGATCAGTGAGGATAGGGTGTCCTCTAACCATCAAAAGAATATAGCTGGAGGTGAGGCGATAAAGAGATAAGTCGGGTGGAGAAAGGAAAGGCAAAAACAATACTTGGAAAGGAGGCAGTCTCAAGCAAAGCAACTAATGTCGATCTCAATTTGGAGAGTTTGAAGGAGGTTCGGGTGATGTGGGCTGGGAGAGTTGTGGGGAGGAAGACATGGCGGTTGGGTTGTTGGAGGGGAAGTCATAGGGGATAGAAGGAGAATGTGGAAAGCAGGTTGAACATGAGAAAGGGAAATGCAGTGCTCGGAAAACATGGAAACGGAAACCACGTTGTGGGGTGGGATTGAGGGGCTCATTTCTAAAAGACCATATTGCTAGCAAAAAGGGAGGGGGCCGAGTTGGGGTAAGTCCCAAGGGGAAAAGAAAGCAGACCCGAGATGAGGCTTTGGTGAATGAACAAAATAAAAAAAGGAGGCTGCAGTTGGATGGACAGAAGGGTGGAGATGGTAATCAAGAGTTTGAGATGGAGGTTGTTAATAATGAAGAGGTGAGTCCTGCTACGTAGGACCACCAATCACAATGAATACTTTGAGTTGGAATGTCCGAGGGTTGGGAAATCCCAAAACATTTGCAGCACTATAGACACTAGCTCATGAACATTCCATTGGACTAGTCTTTCTATCTGAGACTAGGCTTAGTAAAGCAAGGGCAGAAACTATTTGTGTCTCATTGGGTTTTAATACATGTTTGACTCTGAAAAGTCAGGGTTTGAGTGGTGGTTTGATGTTGCTTTGGACGGATAGAGTTGATGTTCAGATAAAGTTTTACTCGTCTAGACATGTTGATGCCATGGTTCGAATGGAAGGGGGAATAGCATGGTGGTTTACGCGACTTGCTGATCATGAGCCTCTTGGAGTCCTTTTAGGAGGTTATGGAACCGAAGTGATCAATCATGGATTTGCATGGGGGATTTTAACGAAACCATGTTTGGGAGAGAACGACTTGGCAGTGGATTGAGATTGGCTAGAGCCATGGATAATTTTCGAGAGGTTTTAGAAGAGTGTAGGCTACAAGACTTGGACTTTGTTGGGAGTAAGATGCCTTGGAATAATGGGAGACATGGGGCAGCACATATCTAGGCCAGATTGGACCGTAGAATATGCAGTGATCAGTGGAGGACATAGTTTCCCAGGGCTATTGTTGAAAACCTTGCTTATTCGTGATCAGATCATCGACCAATTTTATTGAGGACAGCGGGAGCTAGGGTTGGGAGAAGGAGTAAACACAGGTGCAAACCTTTCATGTATGAACCATTGTGGGCTAGGGAAGAGGGTTATGGGACGGTTATGGAAGGCGTGATTAGTTCATGGAGTGTGGGTGATGAAAGGGCTGTTTCCTTGGGGAATGTTGGGAGGCGGCTGGCAGTATGTAATAAACAACTCACTGTATGGAATGGCTTGAAATTTGAAGTCATGAAAGACGGCTTGCTGATTTTGAAAAGCAAAAGAATAGACTGTTGAGTAATGCAAATCCTGGGATTCATATGCATCTTATTTGAGAATTGGAAACTGAGATAGAACAATTGCAACGGCGGCGTGAGAGCTATTGGCTTCAGAGAGCTAGAACGGATTGGCTCAAAGACGGGGATAGCAGTACAAAGTTTTTTCATGCTAGAGCTATCGAGCGAAAAAGGAATAACACTATCTCATGGCTTAGAAGGGCAGACGGAGAATGGATTATTGAAGAGGATAAGTTGGTGAACCATATAGAAGATTATTACCATGGTCTATTTAGGAGGGAGAAGCCAATGGAAGTAGATTTGGTGGAAGAAACGAGAATTAATCGGATTCTTTTTGAGGATGAGCTTCAAACTCTACAGCCACCGTATACAGAATAGGAGGTTAAAGACGCACTTTTCAATATGGGACCCCATAAAGCACCGAGAGTTGACGAATTCCATGCAATATTTTATCAAACATATTGGGAGGAATTAAAGGATTCCATTACTTCGACTTGTCTGGCAGTTCTGAATGATGGTGGCTCTGTAGAGGCTATTAATAAGACTACTATTGTGCTCATTCCTAAGAAGCAATCTCCAGAGGTAGTGGCTGATTTCAAACCTATTGCTTTATGTAACGTGTTATATAAGATTGTCTCAAAGTGTTTGGCAAATATACTTAAACTGGTGTTATCCCCATTGATCTCCCATTATCATAGTGCTTTTGTTCTGGGCAGATTGATTACCGACAACGCCATTGCTGCGTTTGAATTACTTCATTCTCTAAGGAAGAGGAATAATGGGAATAAAGGCTTTCTGGCGCTGAAACTAGATATGAGTAAAGCCTACGATTGAGTGGGTGGGGTTTTGTTGGAGAGTTAATGAGGAAAATGGGGTTTCCTTTGAGATGGATTCAGAGTGTGACAGACTGCATCTCGACGCGAGAGTATAGTTTTACAATTAATGAGACATACCAAGGGTACGTGAAGCTAGAGTGAAGATTGAGACAGGGCTGTCCCTTATTGCCATATCTCTTTATCCTTTGTGCAAAAGCATTCTCTTCTTTGATAACTAGTGCAGGAAATGAAGGGAGGTTGCATGGGCTGGGATGTACTAGGAACGGGCCAATTGTGAGCCATTTGCTCTTCGCAGATGACTATATTCTCTTTACGAGGGCAAATGTCCAAGATGTGCTGGGGGTTCTGGAGGCATTAGACAATTATGGGCGAGCATCGGGTCAGCGGGTGAACATTGAAAAAACATCTATCACTTTCTCACCGAATGTTGGGCAAGAACAAATAAGGCTTCTTGGGGACCTTCTACGATTACATATTATACGCCAGCATGACCGTTATCTAGGGTTACCAGCAATGGTGGGGAAGAACAAGAGGAAAATGTTTAATGGGTTGAAAGAAAAGATTTGGGAGGGGATCAAATCATGGAGGAGGGGCTACTTTTCTAGCACGTGGAGGGAGGTGATGATCAAAGTAGTATTACAGGCAATCCCTACGTATGTTATGAGCTTATTTCGCATCCCAAATAATCTTTGTGGCAAAATTAGAAGTATTATTCTAAAATTCTGGCGGGGTGCAACCGAAGATGCAAGGAAATTCGCTTGGGTCAACTGGAACTCGATGTGCAAGCCAAAAAGTGAGGGTGGATTGGGCTTTCGTTATATGCAAACTTTCAACTAGAGCCTAGTGGCAAAACAAGTATAGCGGCTTTCAAATGATCCAGATTCTATAGCCAGACATGTCCTAAAGGATAAATATTTCCCAACTACATCTATCCTTCAGGTCGAAGAGAAGCCAGGATGCTCATATATGTGGCAGAGCCTTAGGTGGGGGAGAGATATTATTCTAGAGGAAACACGATGGCGACTAAGAGATGGGCGACAGGTCCATGTTTGGGAGAGCAATTGGTTATGTGGGAATCCTTCGATACGGCCATACACTACAAGCGTTGAAGGTATAAATTGGGTCAGCGATCTGAGGAATGAGTACAGCGAGTGGGACGTGGAGAGGGTTGAAAACAATTTTTGGCGTGTTGACCAACACCACATTTTGGCAATTCCAGTAGTTGAAGGACTTCAAGAGGATAGTTTGACTTGGAATTTTACAAAACATGGGGATTTCTCAGTGAAGAGTGGATATCATTATAATTTTGAAAAAGATTGTAACGGGACTGAAGAGCGGAGCTCAAGTACGGCGAGGGAGTGGCAAAAACTTTGGCAGTTGAACATCTTCCCGAGAACGAAACACTTCATTTGGCGGTTGATGAAGGGAGCCATGCTGACAAACTATAATCTAAAACAAAGAGGAATGAGGGCAACACTACACTATCCGCGTTGCAAAGCATATGTGTCAGAGTTACATGCTTTTGTACAATGTGCCTGGGCCGAGAGTTTGTGGAAAGGAATTGGGTATTGGGACCTTATGAAAGGAGCGGTTCCATTCGGTGAAGGGATGGTTTTCGGCGATTTCATTTGAGATATGAAGCAACGAGTTCTAGAGGGTACATTTGAATTGATTTGCATGGCTATATGGGCGATTTGGAATAGCCGAAATTTACGCCTTCATGAGGAGAGAAACACCAAGGTAAGGTATGCTATCGACTCCATTACAATCCAGCTGAGTTCCTATCAATGGCTCAAGGAGTATGGGACACAGGTGGAGAAGGAATTGGGACAGGACCGGCAAACTGTCTGGGAGAACTCAGCCGCGAGCGGCATTGGCCTGACTTTAGCTACAGACGCCGCTATCCAGATTGTTGGGTTTATTGTAAAAAATAATCCAAAGTTGAAAAGGAAAAGGAAAAGGAAAAAAGAAGAGTTCTTGGAGGAAAATGAATCCAAATCTTAGAAGGAATTATCTTATCTTCCAAGTAAACAAAGCCTATAAATAGATGTGTTTTCCTCTTCTTTTAGGTACAAGAGTGACTTGAGTCAGAGAAAAATTGGCGAGCTTAGCATCTTGTGAGTTTTTCTTGTAACTCTTTGAGGTTTGTTCAAATAGTAGAAATTTTAGGTGCTGTAGAGTTTGAGTATTTTTCTTGTAATACTTGGGGGTTGTGGGTTGGTGAGTGAAATTCTATATGGTTGTAGCGACTTGAATCATATAGTGAAAAGCTTTGATAGTC
>CAVNYN010058564.1:0-24190 GCA_963692815.1 Nyctanthes arbor-tristis
CAGCAGAAGGAATTTGGCAACCCAGTCAATTTCTTATATTCGATTGATCAAGTAAAAGCCTCACTGTGATCGGGTGTTTATGGTAATTGCATGTGACCCCAAGCAAGTTCTACAAAGCTCATCCTTGCAACTAACAAATTAGAAGCAATCATCAAATTTCAATCAACTGAGCCACATTAGTGAAGCTTTCAGCAGTGGCTCGTTGGAGTATTCAATACTATGGTAGTGGTTCAATGGGCCTATTTAGCACAAAATTCCTCAGTAAACCAGGAAAACAAAGTGAATCAGCAGGCATAAAACTCACTTCTAGTTTGGCATTTTGTAATTGCTCAGATGTGTTAATAATTGTCTACACATTTATCAGTCTACTCAATATATTAAAAACATAGCGAAATTTTTTAAGGTGGCATGAACTCATTTGACAACCAAGATTCTTTATTACTCAGAAAAGTGTACTATAAAAACAAATGCAAGAACCCAAATGATAAGCGGAAAAGGTGGGCTTAGTATTCTAACTTCTTGATAAAAACGTGCACTTGACCAATATTAACCCATTAGGAGATCATGTCACTGAATAATAATAACAGTAGTGAGAGTTTTCTTGAACTTTAGTGCGATGCTGGAGGAAGCAGCAAGCCGACTTCATAGCCAACAGTGACGGAGAGTTTTCTGATGGAATCTGATATTAGCAGAAGGATTTTGGCAACGCAATCAATTTCTGATAATGGATTGATCATGATGGTTTTATATTGATGTAACAGTAGCCACACGTTGAGTGGTAATTTAGCCTCACCATTTGATCTAACAAAGGTCTTAATGTGATCGGGTGCTAATGTTAATTGCATCATGCAGGCATGCAAGTTCTATAAAGCTCGTCCTTGAAACTACCAAATCTCAGTGCGCAAGACACTGGATGAACTTTGAAAATTTCAAGTAATTGTCATCGTTCTTGGGCATCTTCTTTGCGTTTATTGCCTTAAAATATATTGTATTATGTATGCTTTAATATATTGTATAATTTTGAAGGACAGGTTGCGCCAAAATGTTTTAGCAAATATGTTGAGATTGCTACAAAATGCTTGAGGTACAAAGGCATTGATAGGCCGACTATGAGTGATGTGGTTCAGAGGCTAGAGTATGTGATGCAGCCACAGGTGGTGGAAGATAACAGAGGCAGTGGTGCACTTGCGGTGGACAGTGGCAACTCACCAATGCCCTTATTGAAACCACTACTCCAGCAAAGGGAGCCATTTCATCTCGGACAATGAAATATTTTCCAGCTTGGACGAATTTGATGCCAGCAGCTAGTATATGTATGTTGCTATTATAGAGCATTGAAGTACTCAGCAATAATTTTGTTTGGTATGATAGACTCCACAAATTGTACAAAATTCTCTGATTGACAACATAATCATTATATTTTAAGAATGTGTTAAAGTTAAATAGCAGGGAAGTTATTCAGCAATAATTATGTTTCGTATGCCAGACCATACAAGAAAGCTCATTCACAAATGTGTATAGCTGAATTCTCTGATGAACAATTCATTTCATTTTAAAGACGTGTTTCAATTGCATGAAATAAGAAAAATGTGGCATCAGTAAATGACTAAAAGAATTACAGCATAAATGTTTTGAATATTTTGGTATGTACTTAAAAATCTAGTGCCAAAGTTGCTGGCTTTCTACTCAAGTATCAGAAGGTTACCTTCCAGCTATGCTGATGCAGCGTAAAGGAAGCATTTCTACAATATCTTGGATAACATATCTATATTTGGTGAGTATTAATCAATGAGTCTATTCATCTGTCACACACAAGTGCTCCGCAAAACAGGAGAACACAACCCACAATCATATAGAAGATAATGCTTTCAACTTACTTCGCAGCCACAGCATCAAGGGGAAAAATAATAATAGTAATAAAGACATCTGTGAAACACACATTTAGAAGCGGTGAAGTTTTTTCAGCTTCATTGGAGAATTCAACACTACATAGATATTTGTTTTTGGCCTTGGAAAAATGAAAACCTTGACGGCCATCTTCGGTAGCCTTAGATATTTCGGCAGGCAAGTACCTCAAATTTGCAACTACTAGAATCCGTGTGCAATACTCCTTCCGTCCCAAAAAGACATTTCTCCTTTCCTTTTTTATCCGTTCGAAATTATATTCCCCTTTCCTAAGTTAATTTTTCAGTTTTCTAATATACCCTCATTTATTGTGTCTAGTAATCAACAACAAAGAACAATTAAAGTAAAATATTAAATAAATCAAATGGTGTATTAGAAAATATATTGTTAAATTTTAGTACATTTTTAATAACATTAAATGATGTTTTCTTAATGTATGTGAAAAATGAAAGGGAATATCTTTGTGGGATAGAGTATAAATTAATTAAATAAAAAAATCCTGTATATAAACTCAATTTACAGCAAGTCTTCATTGATCAATCCAATACAATATTTCATACAAGAATTGAATACTGATGATCAGCAAGAAGTTAAAATAATATTCAATATTCCCATTCTTCTTACTCTCGTATATGGCTTTGATGTAATCAGAATGAACGGTCAATTTACTGCATTATATCTACTTTTTTCGTATAATAATGTTGTTATTATTCACATTGAAGCAGATTTTTCATAAATACTTTTCACTATCAGCATCTTGGAAAAAGTCGCTAAATGTCAAACATGTCTCATTTATTATCCATTTTCCATGGCTTAATTGAACCAATAATGTGGCATTCGTTTCATTTCATATAATTCCATTGACTTGCATCCCCGAAGAGTTTTCCCAGCTTGACAACATATGCTATTACTTCTTTTTAAGAGTGAATTTTAACTTATTTTTTGAAAATGTAACTTTTGAACACAATCAAAGGAGAGATGAGATGTTTATATCTTAATATGGAGAGGAGTAATACCCTTTCCCATTAGTCCTCTGCATTATCCTTTAACAAAACACGTCCTCCTTTGCTCGACTCCTCTTCTTTCTCCTCTACCACCTAACCTCTACCAGCATATCAACTCTGTTGTACAACCCGGTTGACAATTTCCGCCTCGACTATGGCTCAGAGTCAAAAAGGAGAAGGGAAAAAAAAAAGATTCCTGCATTTGTATCTCGGACAGAGATGCACGTTCCAAGTACTAAGATTTAGTGAGAACAGAGAAGAGAAGATACTATAATAAAGACCTGGGCCGGATCTGTCTCAAAAAGTCAACATACTAAAAAGTTCAAGTGTTTTATATATTGGTTATTCAACTTGTATGTATTCAATGTGAGACTTTATCTCTTAACACGCGCTCAGGATGTGGTAGCTTGTTAGATTATACTATTTTGAAATTCGTTTACTCATTTTTCAGTCCAAGCAGGATTCGTTCTTTGTGACTAGACTTTTAGCTTTTGGGGTGAAAGTGATTTTTGTTTGAAATATATAGTGAAAAGTGGAGAGATATTATAGGGAAATGTAAAAAATTTATTGTTTATAGAGAATGTATGGTTTTGATATAAGTTTGATTTGTTACGAGTTTTAAAGGTCAAAAAAATAAGCCCAAAGCTTTGAATTGGATCGAGTTGCTTGTTGGAGCGAAACTTTTCATTGTCAAGGATTGAGTTCTGGACGGGGTTGTAGCTTGGTCCACCCTATGTCCAAACATTTTTCCTTTTTGTCCTTTTTTTTTACTTTTCTTTTTCAAATTAGGACTTTGGAAGTCTAGCACTGTAGCACAACTATATTGACCTAATTTTCTCCTTACACAAACCTATCTCTTGAGTCTTGACAGTGACTGGGCCCTATTGTTATTAATAATAATAATAATAATAATTATTATTATTATTATTATTATTATTATTAATTATTTATTATTATCATCATCATCAGCACGTATATAAAAGTGAATATCTAGGACTAGTTCATTAATAGCTTGCCCTTGCAACTACCCAAATCTCTGTGCTCCAGGTGCCTCATCAACTTAGAACAGTTCAAGTAATTGTCGTCATTCCTCTGCATCTTCTTCTTGTTTATTGCCGTAAAGTGTACTGCATTGTGTATGCTTTAATTGTATAATAATAACGTTATTAGTACTTGTATTACAGCAGATTTTCGTAAATGCTTTTCACTATCATTGTCTTCGAAAATGTCACTAATACATGTCAAACACATCTTATTTGTGTTATCCTTTTCTCCGCCAGCTTAATTGGACCAATAATGTGGCATTCATTTCATATAATTAAAAGATACATTGAGGAAGGTTCTCTCTCTCATGGACTCAAAAAGATTAATTTGATGTCAATTAGTTGTCACATCATCTTCTCTTCCTCCTCCATTCCAATCTTATTCCTCTCCTCTTCCTCTGTCATAGCCCATTCCAATTTGACGGTTTACTAATAGAGTAACTTTTGCTTATTCCTCTCCTCTTCCTCTGTCATAGCCCATTCCAATTTGACGGTTTACTAATAGAGTAACTTTTGAATAATATCACACAAGGGAGGGCAGGGTCTTTTATTGGAATCTAGAGAGGAGTAACACATTTATCACATTAGCCATTAGCAGTACTTATTAAATCATGTCCTCCTTTGCTCTCTTCCTCTTCTTTCTCCTCTGCCTCCTGGCCTTCGCTGGCTCGTCAACTCCGACATACAGTCCTACCGACAAAATTCTCCTTGACTGCGGCTCTAATTCAAGCACACCAGATTCCAGCAAACGTATTTGGGAAGGTGATGCACATTCCAAGTACTCTCCTCCAAACATCGCTACCATATCTAATGCCTCTGAAGCCACAGAAGGACTCTCTGCTATTTCAAACGCTATTCCTTATACAACAGCCCGTGTTTTCCAATCCCACTTCACCTACAGTTTTCCTGTTCTGGCTGGACCCAAATTCCTCCGTCTCTATTTTTACCCTGCCACTTATTCTGGCCTTAATAAAGAAGAATTCTTCTTCTCAGCCGCTGCCAATGAATTCACACTTCTGAGCAACTATAGTGCATATCTTACATCCATAGCCTCTCTTGAACGCACACTTGTAAAAGAATTCATCATCAGTGTTGAAGAAAATCTCCTGAACATAACATTTTTACCTTCTCCAAGATCTTTTGCGTTTATCAATGGTATTGAAATAGTTTCGATGCCGGACACCCTTTACTTCACTGGCAATGATAGGCCAATCAAATTTAATTCTCAGCTTTTCTATATGCAAAATACAACCGCATTGGAGACTCTTTACAGGCTCAATGTTGGAGGCTTTCCCATCCGCATAGAAGAGGATACAGGCATGTTTCGCAAGTGGTCTTCAGATTATGAATATATTTCTGGTGGAGATTTTGGTTACACACCTCATTTAAAAGATCATCCCATCAACTATATTCTAATGCCAGCTTACATTGCGCCAGAAATAGTTTACACTACCTCAAGGGTCATTGCCAACGGAAGCAAAAGTCTTGAGTGGAGTTTTCCTGTTGACTCTGGTTTTCACTACCTTCTCAGACTCCATTTCTGTGAGATTCAGCTGGAAGTGACCGGTCGAAACGAAAGGGTTTTCTCTATTTCTATCAATAACCAGGCAACAGAAACTGAAGCCGATGTTATTTACTGGACAGGTGGCATTGGAATTCCAATCTTCAAAGACTATGTCACTTTTGTAAATGATGTTGGCCACCTGCGGCTTTCTTTGTACCCTTTCACTTTGCACTTACCTAAATACAATAATGCTCTGTTAAATGGATTGGAAATCTTCAAACTCAGACATCCTGGTCTTGCGGCAGTAAACCCCGATGTCTCGAGTGCGATGAAGAAGACGAACAGTAAAGGATCATCTGTACGTTATCCCGTCATTGGGAGTGTGATAGGTGTTCTTGCTATCCTGTTATCGGTAAGCTTCTTGATTTTTCGATACCGATGGAGATTGAAAGACAACGGGATAAAAACAGGTCATTCAGGTTCATCACCACGGTCGGATCTGTGCAGACACTTTTTGTTTGAAGAGATTCAAGCTGCGACAGATAACTTTAACGACAGTTTTGTGATTGGCATGGGAGGATTTGGTAAGGTATACAAAGGGTACATTGACAAAGGTAAAACCGTAGTAGCTATCAAAAGATTGAATCCTTCTTCAAGTCAAGGGATCCACGAATTCGAAACTGAGATCCAAATGTTATCAACATTAAGGCACCGTAACTTGGTCTCATTAATTGGTTATTGTGATCAAAGAGGTGAGATGATTTTGGTGTATGATTACATGGTACACGGGGCGCTACGTGACCACCTCTATAACTCTAAGAATTCACCATTACCGTGGAAGAATCGTCTCCAAATTGTCGTTGGGGCTGCAAAAGGATTGCAATATCTTCACACTGGTGTGAAGCATGTGATCATTCATAGGGATGTTAAGTCGACCAACATCTTATTAGATGAGAAATGGGTTGCTAAGGTGTCTGATTTTGGCCTATCCAGAATTGGGCCCACAGATGAGAGCGGCACACATGTCAGCACTATGGTAAAGGGCAGTTTCGGGTATTTGGATCCAGAGTATTACATGCGACAACAATTGAGAGACAAATCTGATGTTTATTCATTTGGTGTAGTATTGTTTGAAGTGTTGTGCGCTAGGCCTCCAATAATTCCAAAACACAAGAAACTCAAGTCAATTTGGCAGAGTGGGCTAAATTTTGTGACAAAAATGGAACTGTTGGACACATTGTTGATCCAAACCTGGAAGGACAGAATGCACCAGAATGTTTGAGCAAATATGTTGATATTGCTATTAAATGCTTGAGGGACAATGGGACTGACCGGCCAACCATGAGTGAGGTGGTTTCGAGCCTAGAGGTTGCAATGCAGCTGCAGGTAGCAGCAGATAACAAAGGTAGTGGCGAACTGGCAGTGGATAATGGCAGCTCACGGATGCCCTTATCTGGTCAACTACTTCTGCCAACCATCTCAGGTGATGAAACATTTTCCAGGTTGGACGACGCTCAGGCCAAATCAAAGAGCGCTATTTCTTGCCCTGCTGAGTGTGACATATTACAAAATAGCAGTAATACATACAGTTACTCAGGTTGAGGGTAGTTTGGGTAAATTACAAATGAGTTACTAGCTCACCATGAATATTGGAAGAGAGTTTCATTAAAGTCTGCTGCTAGTACATCTGTTGCTATTAAAGAGCTCCAGAGTATTCAACAATAATTATGTTTGGTAAATTAGATTGTAAAAGTGAGCTGAATCAAATTACATTTTAATTAAGAATGTCTTTCAATTACATGAGCTAAGACAAATGACAGCATAAATAAATGCATTGAATATTTGGCATGTACTTAAATTCTAGTGCCAAGGTTGCTAGGCTTTCCGCTGCAGTAACAGTAAGGTTACCTCCTGATTATGCCGGTGCAGTGTAAAGTAAGCATTTCTATGATATCTTGGATAACTTATCGATACTTGGAAAGGTTAAAGCAAAATATTTGCCACCACCTAAAAAGTGCACCTGTAGTAAGTATTAATTAATGAGTTTATCTATATTTCATGCTGCGCAAGCGCTCTGTAAAATAAAATAAAAAACACAACTCACTATCACATGATCCAACTTTAGAAGAAAATGCTTCCAACTACTGTGCAGGCACAGTATCAAAAAGGATATAAAGAAAACTGTGAATGTAGTGAAACTTTTGAAGGGGGAATGGACTCATTTAACAACCAAGATTCTTGGTTACTCTGGCGAAATTAATGTAAACAATTGCAAGCAACCCCAAGCACAACTTAAATAAGTGGAGATAGTGGGCTCAACATTATTTGGATGATAAAGACCTATACTTGACCAATAATTCATTAGGGGATTCAATCAATGAATGATAATGGTAATGCCAGTTTTCATGAGCTTCAAGCGGAAGTAGCATGTCAACTGTGTATATTAATAATTGTCAAGCAAGACCAGAAAAATCATCGAGAAAACTGATGCAATTTGTATTCACGTTTTGCTTTTCCAAATTCGTCATCGTACACGTTAAGAATGGCCAATATGAAAATACCTAACATGCTAATTACAAAAGTGCCCTTACAGAATAAATTAACTATCTATTCTTTCTACTCTTACAAAGAACCACGAACATATACATATACATTGACAACCACCCCCCACCACCCCCCCCCAAAAAAAAGGCAAAAGAAAAAAAAAAAATGAAACTCATGATTGATAGGCCATCAAGAGTTTGTCCAAGAAGTAACGAAAGCAAGCAGTTGTTTGAGATTTGATAAACATATCTACAACTTGCATCGAGGAGGATGTATAAGGAAGAGACAGAAGATCCGCCAATTGTATTAAAGTGACAATCAATTTCAATATATTTTGTATGCTCGTGAAAAAATGAATTCTGTGCAGTTTGTATGACATTTTAGTGGTCGAAATACATGGTAGTCGCCCGAGTTTGAGGAGCATCAAGTTCAGCTTATAATCGCCTAAACGACACAGTCTCAGTTATACTAGCCACAACATGATATTTTGCCTCAGCTGGTGATCTAGCAATAGCTAATGGTTTCCTACTTTTCCAAGAAACCAATGAATTGCCCAAAAAGAGACAATAATAAGTTGTAGACTTTCTATTATTAAGATTACGTGCCCAATCAACATCAAAATCTGCTTGAAGAGTAATATTAAATGAAGAAAACAACCACCCAAGATAAAGGGTGTGCCTCTATATCTCAGAATCCGCATAATAGTAGCAATTTTGATCCAGAGACACTCCGCTACGAACACGCCCTGTATATATAGCACCATCCCCTCTGCTAATTTTATAGACCTACATGTGAGGACATATGAACTAACGGAAAGAATTGTGCCACCTATACAGCATCTCCATAACTAGAGACATCCGTTGTCTCTATATCAAAACTTATAATAGTAGCCCAATGTGAAGTTCGAGGTGCAAAAGAAAACTCACTAACCACATGAACATCATAAGTAATGTCCGTTCTAGTAAAAATAGATAAATAAACAAGAAAAGTGGGCCATTGCAAGTGCATTACCATGCCAAAGGAGATAACAGGTAAAAACTTTATTTTCAATCTTAACTTATTAAATGTGCAAAGAAACTACTATTATTTTTAGTTATTATTAGAATACATTATAGTTCAAGTTTTATTGCATCCTTTTCTCCCACTTCAACTATCCACAAATTTAATTTTCTAATTGCAAGCTGATTGTATGGTATATTGTTCTTTGAACATAAACTGATAGCAAATGCTTTATTGACGATTATTGTTACTGTTATATTCACCGTGCAACGCATAGAAGAAAAATTTAACGGAGAAGAAACAAGACAAGTATAGAAGATGATGTAGGGAGAGGAAAACAATGTAGGCCTATTTGGGGTAGAAATCACAACCATATGGACTGTATCGCATATATGGCACTATATGTTACCATGTACTAGATCATTTTTACTATTTGGGATGCAAACATCCAAAGGGCCCAATTTCATCAACTCTCTCTCTCTCTGTGTATTACTACTAATATTATATTATTATTTTTAAATGACGGCATTGAAATGAGTTTCTGAAATGTAATTATTATTGTTATTTAATGTAACTTGCATGTCCTTAGCTTTCATTGCCAGTTAATTAACATATATAATTTCGGAACATTGTCTATTTTACAAATTATAGCTCCAAAAAATGCACCTGAGGCCCCCGAACGTGCCACCTTGGCGTTACAAGCACCCTTTGGATGGAAATCATCCAAATTGATTTCTCTTAATACCTTATTTGGTGACCAAATTATTAAAGATAATTTTGGTTATTTGTCCAGCATTTGAAAAAAAAAAAAAAAAAGAAAGAAAGAAAGAAAAGAAAAAAGACCAGTCACTACAAGCGCCCCATTTTTTCAACTTTGCTTAGGGCCGTGTCGACCACAGATCAGGCACTAAAACAATAGGGGCGTGGATAATTTTCTTATTATCTTTCAACATATGGATTACAATGTACAGAGCTATTGTACAGACTTATGCACGTCTCCAATTAGGCAAAATATATAAAAGAATAAAAACAACCAACAATTCTCAAAATTGATCTCCCGCCACACGTCAGGCAAGACACATTGTATAAAACAAATATTCCACCATTATTATCTATCCCACTTCTTTATTTATTGACTATAACTCTGTGACGCCCCCGCCATTTTACAATATTTTTAGAAGATCTTTTATTAATTAACAAATTTCATAACGGAAGTTTTAATACAAATAGCGGGGACGAGACATACAAAATGAATAAAATTGTTTTGTCTTCACAAGACTAATTACTTCATCGGGTCAACTACTTCAACCAATGGAGCCAATCATCTCAGATGAGGAGGTATTTTCCAGCTTGGATGAATTTGAGGCCAAATTACAGAACGCTATTGCTTCCGCTGCCGAGATTGACACAATGACTAGCACTGGTAGAATGACAGATTACAGTTAGTCAGGTTGAAGGTAGCTTGGTTACATTGCAAATGAGTTAATAGCTCACCACAGATAGTAAGAGAGTTTTGTTGAAATCCGCTGCTATTATATCTGTTGGTATGAAATAGCTAGCAGTAGAGCATTCGGCAATAGTTATGTTTGATACGCTAGCTAGATTGTACAAGAGAGTTCATTCACAAATTGTACACCCAAATTCTCTAATTAACGACATATTCAATACATTTTAAGAGTGTGTTTCAATTACGTGGACTACGAAAAATGTGGTAACAGTAATAATCAAAAAGAATTACAGCATATCCTTGCAACTACCAAAATATATGTCAAACTTAGGAAAGTTCAAGTAATTGTCATCATCTGTGCGAATCTCCTTCCCGTTTGTTTACTGCATTTTGTATGCTTAATTTATTAGTGTATTGTTATTAATACTTGTATTTGAGCAGATTTCATTAATGCTCACTATCATAGTCTTGGAAAAAGTCACTACATGTCAAACATATCTCATTTATTATCCTTTCTTGGCGGCTTATTGAGTTGAATCATTCAGGGAGACCGAGTCAAAATGAAAGTTTATCTGAAGCATCTATTTCTTTACTTGGCACTGGCCCCCATTCTCGTTACCTTAGCCAAAATGTGAAAACAGACAGGCAATTGTTTTACCATCAGCATCATCTTAACCACAGCTTGTGGAAGCAGCGCTACCATAATTGCTGACTACATTTACCGGCAACAAAAAATTTTCAATAGAATCAAATGAAACTAGAAGGATTTCTGGCAGTGTAGGAATAATTATCACTTTTTCGCGTAACAAAAGATCACCGTTGTCCTTTTTTGTCTTCTTTTGTGGGTGAACAACTCATTGGAGATAAAACGAGGACTAGTTTGGATTACTGATTGCAAACGGTAGCCATAGGCCCATAGACGCACCAATCAGTCATGTATTGGGGCATCTTAGCTTCTTAAGACTACCATTTATTTCTTATCCTAACTTTCAAGTATCAGAAATTTTATATTCACCCCCATAATACAAAGAAATTCAGTTGAATCCAGAGAATGAACACTTGACAGTGAAAATTGACATGAAGAAGAAATTCGTTTGCTTGGCATTAGCCCTCTTTCTTTCACACCATTGCATAAATGTGCATAGAGGAGAATGTTTTAGCATCGCCACCGCAACTAGCACTGCCACTGCTGCATGCAATGCCGCCAGAGTTGCCGACTGCTTTCCTCATGACAAAGAATTGTCCACTGAGTCAGAGGTAAGTAGAAGGATTTTGGGGGGATGGCCTAATGGAAGGACTATTTCTAGTCCACCACATGACCACTACAGTTACGATGCACTTGTATATGCAAATTGAATAGGTGGACGAAACAAATACTACAAAAAAAAAAGAAATTCTAGTACATGTGCCCGTGCATAACGTAATCATCCATTGAGTTGGCACTTTAGCATAATGCCATCTTTTTCAGGTTCTTGTTTGAGTCAGAAATATCCATTTGCTATATATGGACGCATGTATTGGTAGTGAAATAATGCAATCTATATTCTGTTTTTTGATTCTCATCTGTGAGATATGAGCTACTCAGACTTCACTAAATTAGCGATGTATAATGGCTTTTTCTTATTTCTAGAATATATGTGGGAAATTTATTTCAAGTTTGAAATTCTCTTCAAGTTTGATAATATTCTGCTTTTCTATTCTATATGCTTTTTGCCTTGGGGCTACTGGCTCCTCCGAGTTTCACTCCCTCTTAGCTACCCTAACAAGATCTTTTCATATTGTCAAGAGGTAAGTAGAAGGACCATTTTGTGGGGATGGCCCAATCGAATGAACATTTCCAGTCTATACCCTGTGTGCCCCTTCTGCAATATAAATGCATACAGAAGTTGCATAGACAAACCAAATGAATTCTTCCGTGCAAGCAATTCTGGTTGTGTTGTTAATCATTCAACATGGCTATGTTGCAGCATATAGTAGTATATACAACCGTCTGTCTTAGTAGTGAAATGATGCAATCTGTATTCTGTTTTTTATCCTCGTCATAAGATATGAACTATTCAGAGTTCACTAACCAGCAATGTTTAATGAAACTTATTTCTAGAATTGGTGGGAAATAAACTTATTTCAAGTTTGGTATTATCTCCAGGCACACATGTAGAGGCACCATATGGTGAATATTCTGCTTCTGTGTTCTATATGCATTGTGCCTCCCGGGCTGCTGGCTCTTTCATTAGCTCCTCAAACAAGATCTTTTCATATAATCATCTACTTCAACATAAACCCTACATTGATATTTACAACTTGCCGTCGGAATGAGGGAACTTTCAATGTTGTAGCCAAACGTAATGAGAGAAAAATCTTCAGCGATTACAGGCAAAGAAGCACAAAAGAGAAAAGAAAAATATATGAGAACCTACTACAAAGTCGTTTTTATGTAATATGTTTATCAATCTAATGTATTAAAATGGGTAGCAATACTTCGAAGGTGGATTGGACTTATTTAACGACCAAGATCTTTTGTTTTCGGCAAAAACTAATACTGTAAGATATTAGAGGAATCTGCAATGTTTCTGTTCATCTTCTCTCGTTTATGAGCAGTGAATGGTCTGCATTGTAGTATACGCTTTTCGGGCCAATAATGATTTTCACTATCACTTGTCATGGAAAAAGTCACTCAATGTCAAACATGTCTCATTTATTATCCTTTTTCCATGGTTTATTAGAACAATAATGTGGCATTCATTTCATTACATAAAATTCCATTGACTTGCAACCCCAAAAAGACTTCAGAGTCCACCAAGACTCCCAGCTTAATTTAGAACATATGTTACATTTTTTAAGGGTAACTTTTAACTTCTCTGAAAAGAAACTTTTGAACACCATCAGAGGAGAGATCTTTATATATGGAGAGGAGTAACAGTTTAACACTATTTTGCATTAGCCCTCAGCAGAATTTAATAAAACATGCTCTGCTTTGCTCTCCAGCTCTTCTTTCTCTTCCACCACCTCAACATTGCTGCCTTATCAACTCAGCCGTACTTACCCAAAGATCAAATCCTCCTCGACTGTGGCTGGAATTCAACCACACTCGACTTCTGGCAGCGTAGCTGGGATGGTGATGCACATTCCAAGTACGTGACACCAAACATTGATGCCGTATCTAATGCCTTTGAAGCTGCTGAAAGCCTTGTCCTGAACATCGTGCCACATACAATAGCTCATGTTTTCCAATCCCAGTTCACCTACACTTTCCCAGTCCAGGCCGGACCCAAATTCCTCCGCCTCTATTTTTATCCCGCCGCCTACTGTTGCCTTAAGAAAACTGAATCCTTCTTCTCCATCACTGCCAATGAATTCATTCTTTTGAGCAACGTCAGTGCATATCTTAAATCTATAGGTCCTACAGACAATGCAGGAGTAACTGAACCCTTGTTCATAAAAGAATTCATAGTCAATGTTGGAGAAACTCAAAGTTTGAATATAACCTTTTCACCTTCTCCCAAATCTTTTGCCTTCATCAATGGAATCGAAATATATTCAATGCCAGACACCCTTTACTTCAACAATAAGCCCATCAAATTTGTGAACCAACTTTCCTATCTGCAAACTACTACCGCTTTGGAGACAATTTACAGAATCAACATAGGAGGCAGTCATGTCGAAATAAAAAATGATACAGGCATGTTTCGTGGATGGTCTTCAGATGATGATTATATTTGTGGTGGAGATTATGGTTACACACCTCATGCAGAAAAATATTCCAATCAGTTATACTTCAAGTACTCCAGCTTACACCGCACCATAAATAGTACACTACCTCAAGGGTCATTGCCAATGGAAGCAAAAGCCTTGAGTGGAGTTTTCCTGTTGACTCTGGTTTTTACTACCTTCTCAGATTCCATTTCTGCGAGATTCAGCTGGAAGTAACCCTTTCACAATTTCTATCAACAATCAGATAGCAGAAAATGAAGCGGCTGTGATTTGCTGGACTGGTGGCTCTCAAATTCCAATTTTCAAAGACTACGTCAATTATATCAGCGATGATGGCCACCACGGAAAGAAAAACATGTGTCTTTCTTTGTTCCCTAACAATGCACACTTCCCTCTCTACTCAAATGCTCTGTTAAATGGCTTAGAGATCTTCAAACTCATCAATTCAGATCAGAGTCTTGCAGCAGCAAAACCAGACCTGCCGGGAGTGGACAGTGGGCTGGCAATCAAGAAGAAGAAAAGTAAAGGATCTTCTGTACTTTACCCAGTTATTGGGAGTGTAATAGTCATTCTTGCTATACTGTTATTTGTAAGCTTCTTGATTTTCTGGCGCTGGCGGGGAGTGAAAGACGACCGGAAAAAAAAAAAAAAAAAGGTCATTCAGGTTCTCTGCTACTGTCAGATCTATGCCGACACTTTCTGTTTGAAGAGATAAAATCTGCGACAGATAACTTTAACAAAAGTTTTGTGATTGGCATGGGAGGGTTTGGTAAGGTATATAAAGGGTACATTGGCAAAGGCAAAACCGTAGTAGCCATCAAAAGATTGAATCCTTCGTCAAGTCAAGGGATCTGTGAGTTCAAAACTGAGATCCAAATGTTATCAAAATTGAGACACCGTCACTTGGTGTCGTTGATTGGTTATTGTGATGAACGAGGTGAAAAGATTTTGGTGTATGATTACATGGTACACGGCACACTGCGTGAGCATCTCTATAACTCGAAGAATTTGCCATTACCGTGGAAGAATCGTCTCCAAATTGTCATTGGTGCTGGAAAAGGATTACAATATCTTCACACGGGTCTAAAACATATAATTATTCATAGGGATGTTAAGTCGACCAACATCTTATTGGATGAAAAATAGGTGACCAAGGTGTCTGATTTTGGCTTGTCCAAAATTGGGCCCACAGATGAGAGCGGCACGCACGTCATCACTATGATAAAGGGCAGTTTTGGGTATTTGGATCCGGAGTATTTCATAAGACAACAATTGAGAGACAAATCAGATGTATATTCATTTGGTGTAGTATTGTTGGAAGTGTTGTGTGCTAGGCCTCCAATTATTCCAGACATACCAGATACCTAAGTCAATTTGGCAGAGTGGGCTAAATTTTGTTATGAAAATGGAACTCTTGAACAATTTGTTGATACAAACCTTGAAGGACAAATTGCACCAGAATGCCTGAGCAAATATGTTGAGATTGCTGCTAAATGCTTGAAGGATAATGGGACTAATAGGCCGACTATGAGAGATGTGGTTTCGAGCCTAGAGGCTGCAATGCAGTTGCAGGTGGTGACAGATAACAAAGACATTGGTGAATTGGTAGTGGATGGTGACAGCTCGCAAATGCCCTCATCATGTTCACTACTTCAGCCGAGGGAGCCAATTATCTCAGATGTGGAAACATTTATGGGCTTGGACGAATATCAAGCCAAACTAGAGAGTGCTATTGGTTCACCTGCTGAGAATGAAGTCTGTAGCTAGTACATTTGTTGCTATGGAAGAGCAGTGAATTAGTCAGCAATAAGTTTGTTTGGTATGATGACTCCACAAGAAAGCTCTTTCAAAAATTGTATATCAACTTCTCTTATTGACAACATATTCCTCACATTTTAAGAATGTGTTAAAAAGCAGTGAAGTATTCAGCAATAATTATGTTTGGCAAAACAGGAAAACGGGAAAACACAACCAACAGTCATACAGTCGAACGTCAGATACTTCAAATATTAAAAATTTCCTGAAAGGCTTTGATGTGCTCTTTTCATGAAATAATAAAATTTACCAAAGATAATTAAAAAACAACAAGATGGTAGCAGGTAAACAGACAAAAATAAATAAATAAATAAAAGCAGTTGTAAGCCATCAAAAGCTCTTGAATGGAATGTTTTTCTTATGTAAATGACATATCAAGAAATATACAGCCCATGCTTCAAAGAGAAAATATGAGCGATAAAAATATACAGAACAGAAATAAGAGAAACCTACGCCAGTATCATCTTGGTTCCCCAATCTGAGTATTTGCATAAAAAACTTGGGCCTAGACATCTATATAGCCCAGACCATCCATCGTCAGCCAACAAATTCCTTACAAATATCTATGGAGAAGTTCCCTCTCATCTCCATGGCACTCACGAACACTGATACATGAACGTGAGATGGAAGATGGTAGACCAAGAAACCCTGAGGACGGAAGTCTAAGACAGTGCCGGTCCTGTCGTCCCCACCAGGCGTGTACCAACAGCCACCATAATGGTAGTTTCAAGCTTTCAACTGGGGGAGCTTCGTTTAACATTGCTTCAAGCTCAACCCATTGCTGCAAGCTCAACCCTACAATATTCATTGTTTAGTTTTAGTTTGGATCCCACATCAGTTATTTAATTTGATAACTCTTCATTTGTAATTTATAAAAAGGCTAGACTTACAGTTATGTGTGTAAAGAAAATTGGGCCTTTAGAGTTTCTTTGTGGACGCCAAGATAGGCCCCGAAGTTAATAGTCATTAAAATTTTGGGCCTCTTAAATTACTTGAAATTAGATTTTTTTCACATATGCGTTGCACGGGTAAAGTTATAATGTATGTTTATATCAAAATTGACGTATGAGTGTGGACATTATGTCATATATAAAGTACAATATACCAGTTGTATTGTATAAAATTTAATATGAGAATTATAATTCACTATGAGATATTTATAGTAAAATACTTGAGTTCATATTTTGGTCTTCTCCAAACGCGTCGTGTAAATTCACATATCCAACTTATATAAAGTTGTAATAATTAGCAGTCAAGTAATTAGAGATGATAATTTGAAACATCAATCCATAAACTTGTGGGACCTGCCCCTAATATAATTGATCATCCACGCTTAATTAGAGCAAAAAGACAAGCATAAGGCAATATTATCTATGCCACAGTGGGTCTAGGGCGAGTGAGGGTCAGGTTGGACCCACCCCATAGACCCATGACCTACCAAGCATTTTCTTTCTTTTTTTAATAAATTTAATTCTAAAAATGTGTAGAAAAGATTAGATATGACAATTTGACCGATCGACCTATAAATTTGTGGTAATTTATTTTTATTTTTATTATATTATTTTTTTAAAAGGATTTTTATATCGAATTGAAAAAAATCATGTTATTATATTAGTTAATGTTAGGAACTTAAAAATTCTAAATAAAGGTTTTGATTTATTCTACATTCATCAATTAATAATGCGTTGCATATAACATTAATTGAAAGAGAGAAAAATTCATGAATCATTTCTTGCGTCATAGTGGCGTTCCATCCCGCCCTATGACCTGACCTATCTTGACCCGCCCTATGAAATATTGGATAAAGACTTGTTATCAGATTTACATAACAAAAATAATAAATATATAATTTTGATACTATATTAATAGTTACTATCTTATATACTCGATTAATGATTTACTATATTTAACTTTCATATACGTATCGGGCATGCACATATCCGTATTCACTGAATACCTGTTCAGATAAAAATTCTCAAACTCACGAGAAAGTATCCTCCCGACGTACTCTTACTATGAGCAAAATTCAAAATTCGCAGTTATAATTAAAATATTAAATAGGGATATATTTTTGATAAGATATAAATGGAGACCATATATGTGTTACATCTTAAAAAAATTCCTTTTGATAAGATCATATAATCAGAATAGAGTGAGTGATTATTTTGCGCAGTTCATTTTCTTTTTGTAGATTTCATATCTCTTTGTTCACAAAAATTTCTCTAAAATCCATTATTATGTTCGCCAAATTAAAATATCGATAAATTAGTATTCAACCGGTAAGTTACACTGTGAGATAAATTCCCAATATTTCATATAAAAAAATTCATTACATAAATTACAAAAAACAATAAATAGTCACAATATAATAATTAAATCAAATGAAATAACAACATGAATTCAATCAATATTTTGAAAGCTTCACATCTATAGAAAAAAAGACCAAGAAAATAATTTTTTTTACATCTTCTACAATCTAATCGTTGCAACATAATAATATAGAAACAAAGATTAAAAAAATACTCACAAAGATTTTCAAGTTAGATTATAGAATTCAAGAAAATAAAATTTAGTCATATATTATTATAACAGAATTATATTATGTGTGTTTTTAGCTATTTGTGTGATACATATGAAGGGATTTTTATTGCAAAAAAAAGAAAATAAATCAGTTGATTTAATCTAAGTTATTATTATGATCTAAGTTTCCATTTATAATATAAGCTATTTTGAAATAAATTTTGATTTCCATATTATCAAGAACTCTGAAAAGAAAATTTTGAAAATCAAACAAAGATAAATAATAATTAAATAAAGAAATAAATAAATAGAGATAATACCAAACAATTAGTTTATAATGCTTTTATTTTCACATAATTCAGTAGTAGGAAAAATAAATCTCTAACAAAATACTAATCCATAAGAAATTGAACAGTTACTCGTTGTCAAATTTACATCAATAGCGGATAATAAAAAATTGATAATTATTTATAAATACTGACAAAAAAAAGAAATAAATGAGCAAACTAAAATAAAAAAGGAATATAAAAAACTAATAAACTAATATAAATTATTGAAAACTTGTGATGAATATCCAAATAAGAAAAGTTTAATTTTTAAAACTCAAAAATGAGGCTTATAAGTTTTTCAATTTTTTTTTTAAATTTCGTTTTAATGAGGGAGTTTCTTTTTTTGTATTATCTAGATTAGTGAGTTAACTTTGTGTTGACAAAACTTGTATATTGATAAAATTACACTAACACAAAATTGTTCTATATTCGGAAGACTTTTATTAATAAACCCGATCATGGAGATTAATAGTGGTTGAATTATAATTTCTCTAACAAAAAAATGATTTTTTTATTTACAGATTTAGAGTTTTATACATGACAAGTAGCAACGTAAAATTTTTATAGACAATAATTTTTAAAAGTTTATCTAATTGGAACAACACTAAAAAATAATACTTAAAACATAATGGCTCGTGCCCTGTAACAACTGCGTCACAATACACAAATATATATAATCACTATGCCTGTACAATACATAAAAGTGTTACATAAACTGTCACGATTTCAAGAAAATTTAATTCAACTTTATGATTTTCATGCAATCTATGACGCTAAATAATAATAATAAATAATATATATTGTAATAATAGAAAAGTGATATTTTTTGGGGTTTGATTTCCGTAGATTCAAAGATTCTAAGAAACTTAAATTTGAAAATTATATAAAGATAAAATTTTGTGATTTTAGAAGAGGAGGAATTATGGAATGAATTTTGAAAAATTTTATAACATCATGATGATGTTAGCAAAATTATGGGCGGAAAAATTACAATTGAGAATCCAAATTCAATTGAAAACTCTTGTATTATATATTATATGATATGATGATATGATATGATATGATGATAAGTTGTTTTACGTATGACAAATGAAATTGGGCACCTTAATAAGTTGAGCCCGAGGCAATTGCCTCATAGCAGGACCGGCCATGGTTTAAGAGAACAACTATCAGACCCCACATTGCAAGGCTCACCATAGGTAAAATCCCAAACATCTGATTTCCCCATTCATAATCTACATGTGCTCTCTTCGCAAGTCCCAAAAAGCTCTCCCAAGGGCTAGCCGTGATGATTACAGATGGGAGTGTGAAAGTGACAATGTGAACTAAGGTGCCATAAACACAATAATGACATGATTGTTAGCAGGAACCTTAAGAAACTAAATAAATAAAGAAAATAAAAGGGGAAAAAAATGATGCTCCCTCTTTACTTTATTTTGAATTTTCGACTTCACTCTGCCACTTTGGCTGCCACTATCTGTTTGTTGGTACTGTACGTAGTAATTTAATTGTAATTCATGGATATATATATATATATCTTCTCGCACAGATCATTAAT
This sequence comes from Nyctanthes arbor-tristis, assembly GCA_963692815.1. Lineage (NCBI taxonomy): Eukaryota > Viridiplantae > Streptophyta > Magnoliopsida > Lamiales > Oleaceae > Nyctanthes > Nyctanthes arbor-tristis. Next base: position 20,380 of record CAVNYN010058564.1, read on the forward strand.
CATTTAGTTTACTGGCTGATTAATACGAAAGGCTGAGGCTCCTCCAAAGCCTTGACGCTTCAGGCTCATTCTTGTTACTTGGTAGCATTGCTATTTTGAAAAATGTTTTTTTTTTCCTTTTGGAGTATATGGGTGATGAACTATAGAGTTAGGGAAATGTGAAAAATAATTTTTTTTTTTTATGGAAAATATGTCGTTAGTATAAAAGTTTGACTCATTGACTAGCTTTTTAGAATCTGAAAAGAACAAGTCTTTATTTTAAGAAGAATATTAAATGAATAAATAAATATATGGCATATGACATGACAATTGATTAAATCCATCTCATATGCAGCCTTTCGTGAACACGAAAAAGAAAAGTTCAAAATTTTGCGATATCAGCATTTTACTGCTGAAATAAATGAACTGAAACAACGCCAAAGATGAATTAAAAGTAACTCATACCTGTAAGCGAGACTTAATCGTATCCAATAGGGTTGTGATGCAAGATGTAGTAGGACCTCTGGAAATCCCTCCACCAGCTTGAACCAGCATTATGGTCGCTTCAGTTGGGGCAGGTCCAATCCTAACTCATGGAGCTCCAAGAAACAATCTAAGGTAGCTATATCCTCCACAGAAGCCAAGTACCAAGCCATTGCGGTCACTACAACCGAACTTGCTTCGGTTCAAAATCTGCTCTAGGAACTTCCACAAAACCCATTGTTTACTGTGATAACATTGGTACAACTTATGTTCACGTCAATCCCCAGTTTCACGCCCCAAATGAAACATCTTGCAATTGCTTTTCATTTCGTCATGAAAAAGTTCAAGCTAGAGAGTAGAGAGCTACAAGTTTCGCGTGTCTTCCTCTGATCAATTTGCTGATGAGTTCACCAAACCAATCTCCGGCAATTGGCTCTCTACTATTAGTTGCAAAATTGGAGTTCTCTCGTCCTACATCTTGGGGCCGTATTGAGCAGAAATAGAAAGTCGAGAATCATATTGTAAATATTTGTATTTTTTGTACTCTAAGTCTGCAATTATTTTGCTCACCCACCATTATATCTGTATTAGTTTTTAATTATCATTTGAAGAGTTTTAATTATCTGCTAACTTTATCAACTTAAGACTTTATAATATTTGTAATCACTTTAATGAATGAAACAACTCAGATTTCTTCCATCCTCTTGACCCTTTTACCTTCTACAATACATATCCTTTTCTTCTTCGAGTAATGACACACCCCTGTATTAGTTTAAAGGTTAGCAGTTTTTCTCCCTAAAAAATTTAAATCGCATAGTCTTTACGTTTTCCCTTTCCCTCGTAGTGTGGGGAAGAAGTGGTCTTTACTCTTCAATGGGACTTATATTACAAATACTTTCAATGTTTCCGTTTATCTTCTCTCCTTTATGCCTTAGATGAAATCAGAAAGAGCAGTGAATATACCGCATTGTATATACTTTTTGGACTAAAAATGCTTTTCACTATCAGTAGTCATGGAAAAAGTCACGAAATGTCAAATAAATCTCATTTATTATCCTACCTTCCATGGTTTATTCGAACAACAGTGTGGCATTCATTTCATTTCATACAACTCCATTGACTTGCATCCCCAAAAAGACTTCATAGTCCACCAACTCTTCCCAGTTTTAGAACAGATGTTACTTTTTCTAAGGGTGAATTTCAACTTATTCTCTAGGAAAGTAACTTTTGAACACCATCAAACAAGAGATCTTTATATCTCAAAATGGAGAGGAGTAACACTATTTTGCATTATCCCTTTGCAGTATATTTAATAAAACATGCTCTGCTTTGCACTGCATGAAAATTCTAGAGCCAAATCCACCGACATTGGCTACCTATAAATACCCCAAGCCTTGTGTCTTGTGTGCGTAAGTGAGTGGAAGAAAGTGAGTGAAAATTGAGTGCATGAAACGCAAGAATGAGAAGTGAGGTACAAAGAGTGAAGAGTGCTCGTGTGAGGAGTGGAAAGAGTAGTGCATAGTGAGAGAAAGAAGCAAGAAATACATTTTGTCCAAGTTTTGTATCAATTCTTTTAGTTAATAATAGTCTTGTTTCTTTCTAATTCTACATTTTCCATTTTCCATTTGAAGAGATTAAATCAGCAACCGGTAACTTCAACAACAGCTTTTTGATTGGCATGGGAGGATTTGGGAAGGTTTATAAAGGTTACATTGACAAAGGCGAAACCATAGTTGCCATCAAAGGATTGAATCCTTTGTCAAGTCAAGGGGTTCACGAGTTTGAAACTGAGATCCAAATGTTATCGACACTGAGGCACCGCCACTTAGTCTCCTTGATAGGTTATTGTGACGAAAGTGGTGAGATGGTTCTGGTATACGATTACATGGTACACGGCACACTGCGTGATCGTCTCTATCACACAAAGAATGCACCCTTACCATGGAATAGTCGTCTCCAACTTGTCATTGGTGCTGCAAAAGGATTACAGTATCTTCGGACGGGTGTGAAGCACATGGTTATTCATAGGGATGTTAAGTCGACCAACATCTTATTAGATGAGAAATGGGTGGCTAAGGTGTCTGATTTTGGCTTGTCCAAAATTGGACCCACAGGTGGCACCAACACGTATGTTAACACAATAGTAAAGGGAAGTTTTGTGAATTTGGATCCAGAGTACTACGTGAGACAACAATGAAGAGACAAATCTGATGTTTATTCATTTGAGGTGGTATTATTCGAAGTGTTGTGTGCTAGGCCTCCAATAATTCCAAACATACCAGAAACCCAAGTCAATTTGGCAGAGTGGGCTAAATTTTGTTACAAAAGTGGAACTCTGGAACATATTGTTGATCCAAACCTTGAAGGACAAATTGCACCAGAATGTCTGAGTAAATATATTGAAATTGCTAATAAATGCTTGAGATACAATGGCATTGAAAGGCCAACTATGAGTGACGTGGTTTCAATCCTAGAGTCTGCGATGCTGCAAAGGCAGTGGTGAACTATTTCAGCTGGGGGAGCCAATCATCTCAGGTGAGGAAACATTTTCTAGCTTGGACATTGCTAGGCCAAAGTAAAAAATATTATTTACTTACTTGGATAACATGTCTATATTTGGACAGGTTAAAGAAAACTACTTTGTAGCCATGCCAATATATATAAAGAAAACTGTGAAAACAAATGCAGAAGCAGCTACGAAGTGTTCAGCACTGGTTTGTTGGAAGTTCAATGCTCCTTCAATAGGCTTATTTAGCACATAAGCGCTCTTCAGAACAGGGAAACAAAGCGAACAAATAGGTGTAAAACTGAACTCAAGTTTGGCGTTTTGTAATTGTTCATATACATTAATATTTGTATTTATATTTATCAGTCTACCCTTTATGCTTAAAAAGGTACCTAAATTTTTGAAAGGGGAATGGAGTCAGTTAACAACCAAGATTATATAACTCTGGAAAAATTAATGTAAATGAATGCAAGAACCCCGGGGATAAATTTAAGTGGAAAAAGTGGGCTCAGTATTATATATAACTTGAACAATAAAAACCTATACTTCTTAAGCGACAATTCATTAGGAGATTGATTACTGAATGATAATAATAATGCCAGTTTCTTAAGCTTCAATGCAGTGCTGGTGGAAGGAGCTAGTAGATCGACTGCATTAGTAACAATGAGGGAGAGTTTTTGATGGAATATGATATTAGTAGAAGAAATTTGGCAATCCAATCAACTTCTTATATGATGTATATACCAAGCAAAAGTCTTACTTTCAGTTATATGGATTAAACCAGGAAGCCATAAAGCATACTTTCCCTAGTCATCAATATCACAACTAATTAGAACGAAATGG
>CAVNYN010059000.1:0-12937 GCA_963692815.1 Nyctanthes arbor-tristis
TTGAGGATTAGTTGGCATGGGATAATATGATTATTTGTAAGAATATACTAAATCTAGTATAGATGCAAGAAATGAACAAATTCATATTAAATAGGAAATGTTAGAATTATTATGTACTCAGTTTCTGCCCTCAACTTTGGAGGGTTATAAACAATAGGATATGTTGATATGGGAAATGATCTTATATAAGTTGTCTATCATCCAAATTTGGAATGACACCATTTGGAGATCGGTAGAAGTTTTTATGACATGTTTCATAAGTAGGGGCAGTGAATACCCGAGAACAGGTTTTCAGAAAGTGGTGGAATATTTTGGTATGGTCAACGTAGTTTTCTTGAGCCCAATTTCATATATGATGAACTTATATGAGTTTTCTATATTCTAGGAGAATGTCATAAGCATACGACATCATTCGTGATTTTAAAATGGTTTTGAATGGGCATTGCCGAAACAGGGAAAACTTAACGAGTATTGTTTGAAGAGTTGAACTAAGTCTCGATTCAATAACTGTTGTTATGATTTTATAAAATAATATGATGGTAAATGAGGAATTGGTAAAGTTGAGAATAAATACAATTAATGAATGAATTAATATAGCAAATGATGAAAGTTGTTAAAGACCAAAGATTTGTGTTTAAAGATAAAGAGTTAGTTTTATATTTGGAAGGAGTTTAAGATTTTAATATGTAGTATTACTACAATTTCTAAGATGTAAAATAAAGTCTAGAATAATTATACAAAAGAGACATGTCTAATTGAACAACGACGAAAACTAGAAGAATTCAATAGAATAGAGGACTTGATATCAAAAAGGGAATTTCACGTTGATAAAGTTAGTTGAACTAGAAAGTCCTTAACTAATAGATAAGTTAGAAAGAAAGTAAATGGGATTGAGAAAGGACAAATAAAAGAATTGAGTTACATATGTGAATTGAGAAATCAGAAAGGAATTAAATGTTAAGTAGACTTTTATTTAATATCACAGGAAATGGCAAAGACTAAAAAGGAAATGAAACGAGAAAGGAGCTACATTGCTACCTAGCCGGTGAGTGGAGATTCTTCTCTTCTTTTCTTTCTAAATGAAAATGTATATTATGTTTTGATTTAACAGAATTCATAATGTTTCATGATGAATGTATTTCCATGAGATTTCACGAAAGTTGATATTACTTAGAAAAGTTCATGTGAACGTTTGTATGAAATGATGCTTCATGATTTTAAAGAAATGTTTGAGTTGAGACATGATTTATGATGTATGAAAAGCCCCAAATGTGTATCAAATGTTATAATATGCCGCTTATGGGCGAAATGGCCTATATGACTCAAGCTGACCAAATAAACACCGCCCAGGTGAACGGGTCTATGTGCTAGCTATGGCTCAAGCTGTTTAATTGTGCCGCCTAGGGCGAAAAGGTCATAAGGTACCTATGGCCCAAGCTGACTGTCTACGCGTGTATGACTTGTATTATGATCATGTGATGCTGTATACTCTTTTGGGATGATTTTATAATGATCTTGAAATGAAATGATATTCATGATGTTTTCTAATGAATTCTATAATGATTATGAAGTGAAATGATGTTCATGATATTTTCTTACATGTGATAAGTCCACAAAGGTTGATGTTATGCTAGATTTATATTTAAAGTTATGAAATTTTTAAATGAGCTTGAACATTTGTTCAAGATGTTGCAAAAGTTACATTTCAACTTTTGAAAACATGTTTATTTATAAAAACTCCACTCACTGGGCTAGTTAGCGCATATGTTTTCAATACGATTTTCTTTTCAGGTAGCAATCGGAGTTTGGGCAACGCATTATTATCGAGCCTGCTATTTTCGAGAATTAAGCCACCACATATTGAAATTGATTGTTATAAGATTTGTCAATCTTATGAATCATAAAACTGCAATGGTTAAGATTATTAATATATATTGTATTGGGAATGTGTGAATGGAAATTGGGTTAGCATATTTATTTATGAGGAAAGTATGATTTCTTGAAATGATGGCGTTATTCATATTCTATGGGGTTAGTGTGTTTGTAGGAAGTTATGCAGGTTGGTTTTGTTAATAAAATAAAGAAGATACTGTCGAAATTTTCTAAAATAATTAGTATATAAATGAGCCTTGACAGTAAATTCTAGCTTTTTAGTTGGAATTTATTGTCGGCGCACGTTACACTTCAAGTAACTTAGCGGCACTTGGAGTGGGGCATGTCAATAACGGTCATTTTATTGAAAAATTAAAGGAATAGTGATAAAAAGACCTATTGCGCGCATTTATGAAAGGTTGGAAACCCTAGAGAGTTTTAAAAAATATTGAGAACCTAAATGATTCTTAACTCAAAGATTGGGGGACCTTTTGTGAAATTAACCCTTATAAAAATACAACAAACCATGTGTGGTTTCACCTTTTTATAATGACTACGCATGCACTTAGCAGGAACCGGCTTTACTTATTTAGAAAATTACCCGGGCTTTTCCCTATTTATGTTAATTTGTGAAAATTGGTGGTTGGTTTCATTGGTGCATTTGCCTGTTTTCCAAATCAAATGAAAACAAGGGAGGCCGCGGGTATTGGAGGAAAGCAATTTACTTTTGTGAAAGAGATCACAAAAAAGAGACATCAAACCTCTGTCACTTTTATCTTGTATTGAAGACACCAAATCCAATGTAAATTTTTCATATCGGACCAAATTTCTCTATTTATTAATGCGTCAGTGCCTAAAAGACTTAACAATCATGCAAACATGGTGAAAATGAATTTGTTGCATTAACTATAAAAATAATACATGATACATTTATTTAAAATAAAAATAAATAAGTAAAGCTATAAATTAAAGAAACATAATCAAATGTGACGTTCATAATAATGCATTAACTATTTGTAGGAAAACCCACTAGACATAATTTTTAACCGTTCTGTTGTATCATTAGTGCCGACATATTGCGTTTTTACACTTATTATTCAATTACAATCACACATGTCACATTGTATCTGCCTCAAGATCGTTACCTCTTATGAACAAAGATATCGACCCCTTTGAGGCTTTACCTTTCCAACGAATAGCAATGCATGAGTCATAAACTCTTTCTTCAACATTCAACGTAGCATATACAGTCTAACTAGTATACATAATAATGCATCTAGAAAATGTCCTTTTTCATGTAATGTGATGAAAATGGATGGTAGAGGATGCACTATGCATGCCGAGTGTCTTCAGTATATCTCAAATGGGGCTCAGAGAAAGATAGCATGCGACCTAGTGCTTCATATACATTGTTACAAGGTGTAATTTTGCGAGACAAACACCAACTATTTATTTCATTTTTCTCTATCCATTGCCAATATGGTAATGCTTAATTTCCCTCTAAGAATGTTCAAGCTTACGGTATCAAACAATGATTTAACATAATATCAACATATCATCCCCCCTCCTTACATTAACAACTGGTATAATGCACTACATTTGTCTAATATCATAACAATATGAGAAATCTAGTGTTGAACACCCTATAGTTGAATGAGAGAAGGAACTTACCGTTTTGTCATTCTTGTTAAGTATTGACCTAAATGCACTCACCTGTAAAATGTATGTGACATTGTAACATCAGGCAACACTAACTTTTGGATATATATACAACGCCTATTTGCCAAATCTTCACATAAAGAGACATGATTCTTCTTAATCTAAAGCTAAATAATTGTAGTTATTAAACCACACCATTTACATTTTTACACAAAACGACGGTTCATACCAAGCAAATCCTGTTCGTTTCTAGCCGCTATTAGATACATACATATACAATGAGTCCCCATAATCAATTCGTAGCTTGTGAGTAATAATACTAAACACTTGAAACGTGATTTCTCAGGTAAAACTCAAACTAACTTTGAATTTCCTTTCAAGTGAAGACATTTGTAGAGACCTTCTAATGCTAGACTTGTCCTTTTTGATACCGATCAGCCGGTCATATACACACCATGGGAAACTAATATAGTGATCCCGTTGCAATCCCTCGTTGTAGCATCCCCAATATCTCGGGTGATAAGTGACATGATACCAGGCAGATGCTTTTGCATACAAATCTTCTGATTCGCTCCCTTTCTTGAACATTTTCCGAGCTTCGCTCCTCAATGACCTCACGGCTGCACCAACGGCATCTGCATCTCGTCTTCGATCAAAACTCTTTGACATCTTCATAATACCACCACTCAATATCTCAGCCTCTGTTTTAATGCCATAGTAGTCCATCAAATTACCCAGCTTGTAGTCATACTCAGTTTTGCAATAAAATGCTTCATCGATATAATCTTCAAATCCATCCACCTCCATGTCAGGATCATATGAGTTTCTCGCCACTTCCCGGGTAAAAGATTTGATACGAGCAGTGTGAGGAGCGATGTCTTTTACATCCCTATACAGCTTGCCAATCACACATGTTGATTCATAGGTCGTTTTGTCAGACTTTTCCATGAAATCTGGATATTCTTTCACACGTAAGTAAGCTGGTATTTCTGCAGGAACACCCGTTTTTGGAAAGTCGACTGCAATGGAGAACAACCTTGCCAGCTCTACGCAAGGCTCACTCAATGCCTTGCATGGTTCTTTATCGGCAAAGGCTGTGTGCGCATTTGCAATGATTCCTAAACTGTCATTTACAATATAATTGGTGAAGTACTCCTCTACTTCCTGTACCATGAAAAGGAAACAATGAATACTCCCTTTTGTTGAGAATACATTAAATATCACGTTTGCAAAATTTTAGACATGATGTTAAAGAAAATCTCAACTCCTAATTTCAACTTATAGGCATTATTATGTCTAGAGATCTTATTATCATTCTTCTTCACTTATTTTACAATATTCATCTTATATATGCATATTAGCTTGACTTGGACATGTTTTACAACTTTCAAGAATTGGGAAGGCTGAAATTCATCAAAAAGAGTCATTTTAACAGAATAGTAATGCAAATAAACTGGTTGGCAACAAAATTATTTTTCCATAAAATCAAACAACTCTATCGAGACATCGAGACACCAACACAAATAACTTAGGTATCTAACCATTCACAGAAGACTTACAAAGACCAAGAATCTGAAGCAACATAACTTACCAGCAATTAATCTAACAAGTAATGTTCCAAAATTTGAGTCTTGCAACTGTAATAAACTCATTATAACGTGCAGAAGCAATGATTTTATACAAATGCTAGGTACTAAAGGAGATCCCAATAAAGTAGACAATATAAGCCGATGATATAAACCAGCTGATACACCATACGTAGAATCTTTTAGCGACTCTCCGAAGTGAGTAAAGGGGATCCAATAAATAATATAAAGAATAGGCTTATATGACATCTATGAATCATGATAATCAATAACTAACAATAATATGATGACAAATAGAGCGAAGATATAGAAGTTCTTTTGTCACACATCTTTTCACTTTTTTGGAAAGGATCCACGTCTTTCAATTTTTACGGATTAAATATGCAAAAATAGAACATATGAGCTGAAATGCTAGTACAAGAAGCACCACATAAATATAGCATTACCTCGATCGTCACATCATGATCTAGTTGTACGGTAGGAGCTGGCGTATAATCCATAGGTAGGCATTGCTTTAGTGGTATCAAATCTGGATCCCAACAAACAAAGTAAATGTCGCCGTCCAAATCACTCCCAGAACATTCATTTGGGTGAGGTCTGTTTTTTTATTACACAATTATTATAGAATCCACATTAATAGAAGATAAATCGCATATTAGTTAATTTTATTAGAAATAATTGGACATGCTAGCAAGTTGAGAATTCTACATTTCTATACAGTTCAGTAGAGGAAATCATGATTCAAAGCGATTTCATTGAATTGGAAAAATGCAATCAGATATCATAGTAGTACAAAATTACCCACTACACCTGCATATAAATATGCATTGCATATTGAGATATTCTAAATTTACAAACTAACATCTTCACAAATGATATATTTCATATAGGGTCCGTAATCTTTACTTTATACTCAATTGGTCCCTGGCCTCTATTTTATGCAAAGTTGTCCCAACTTTAGCTTTTCATGCCCAACATTCCATTTTTACTCAATCATTAAGTACAAATTGCACCATCTCCGATTTTATTTCAAAGCCAAACTCGTCAAATCCCTTGCCCCCCACTCTCACTTATTTATAAGTGTAACAATATCCATGCCACTATGAATATCTTCTACTAATCTAATAATAACTTAAGCATATAATAAAACTAAACATATATTTTCATGATTACTCTTAAGTAAATGCGTTTATCTATTGAGGTCTGGCAAATTCTTGGTTGAGTTAATATTATCCAACTGAAAAATGGCACCATATTTTGCTTGGAGAATTGTAATAGTTAGGGGAATTTTTTGGCAAACAATCTTTTAGTGGTTTTAAGCAGTTTCGGTCAAAGTTTTTCCAACTCAAATCAAACCACCTCCACTTGAAACTAACAAAAAGTAAAATAGACACCATTTATGCCAATTACCATTTTCAGGTATAATAAAGAAAAGATTTATGACACTTTATTTTGCTTTTAAGTAATATCCTTCTTTATTTTTAATTGTTACTAGTTTACAGCTTACCTTGGAGAACAGGGGATAACAGCATACTACATGTTTACCATAGAGATTTAGAGAAACTCTTGAGCTAATGTTGTACTCTTGACAATAAAAAAATATATATTCCCAAATGTAATAGACCTATAAAAGTTATTGCAGACTAGTTAAGAAGCGTTTAAGAAGTGAGTTTTTACCTTCTCCCTTTCTGAGGGAATACAACACAGTCCACCATGTGGTGCAATGCTGGCACATCAACAGCCACCAATTTACGGATATCACCAGGGTGCAAGCATGGGTTTTTAGCAACAGCAACTGTTCCTTTAACAATGTAATTATAGTCATCTGATGTATTGTCATAGGAGCTACAGAAATCCTCATAGAACCTTCTACGTCCAGCACCAGAAAACTGAACAAACACCTGTCCATATTCCAAGCTTCCAGTTTCATCTAGGCATCCCATCATTTGTCTAGCTTTAGGAACAAAAATTCTTGAATTCATCCGCAAATCCAATAATTTCGATGCACGGAAAGTTTGTAACATCATTGAGAGAAATGGTTCAGCATCAGGCTGATAACCACACCTTAACATTTCCTTGAGAATGTTCGTATTTTCTCCTGGAGCCATCAAATCCAATGCCTCCTGGGCCTTCAATGGATCAGTTAAAATATCATCCAGCTGAGCCACTGCCTCTCTTTGCTTCTTCTCAAAGACACGATCCTCTACTCCAAGAGTTGATAAAAGAGTAATAATTTGTCGATTCATGAAACAAGGTTGATATTTGCTCCATGTCAAAACATCTAATTTTGTATTGTCTGAATCATATTTCAACATGCTTGGTCTCAATGACAACTTCCATGGTGAAGAGGGATCAACAGCCACAACACCTTTGTAGCCACCATATCTAATCTGAAATGCAGAAGGAAAAGAATTTTTGAGCCCGCATTTTAGGGCAACCCTCCGGGCAAAATCAAGAGATATCTTCCCAATACCATCAGAAAAAACATACTTAGTTCCACCCCTTGCTACCTCTATGTCAGGAATGAAGTCAATCTCATCTACACCAACACTTAAAGTTTCTGTAGACGATCCAAAAGATTGGCCAAGTCTGGCAGCATACTTTGCCACGTTTCTTATAGAGCGGAAATTTCCCATCCACTCCCGGATAACATCAGCATTACAATTAGTTGTTGAAGCAAACATCCAACAAGAGTTATCCCGCAACTGACTAGAGGAAAATGCAAGAAAATCAAATTTCTTGTCACCAATAACTATGCCCTTTTGAAGAGTAGTCAATATCCTGTCATAAACCTCCGTTCTTTTATTCACATTATTCCCTGAAGTTACTCTGGGAGATAGATCAGAAGAATACATTTTATTCCACTCTTCGTCCACAAAAGAAACACGAAGAAAATTATCCATATGTTCTCGATAATGGCGTAGGACACGGTTTGACACATTCACTTCAGGACCAGAGAAATACACTTTGCTCGGAGTTACTTGAACCCTGCGTACATATACTAGTCCATCATCTAAAATAATGGCGGGTGATTTCGGTGGTTGTCTCATCCTCTGGTATTTGTTGTATTGCTCTAGCAGCCAGCTCACAGGATCATAGCAGCATTCCTTTAAATTATAAAGTTTCTCCAGAGCATGCTCTATTGTATCCATGCCAATATTTGCTCTCTGTGGATCAACCAGAGAAAAAAATTTGGCATCTAGATTTGGACCTGGAAGACATCCATTCTGTACCAAACAGCTTATCTTAAACAATATGTTATATGGCAATTCAATTCCTCCTAGAGGATGCAGAATGGGAACAAGGGATGAAGAGTTACAAAAGGGAAAACCATTCTCCAAGCCAAATTGGCTTTCACTTTCCTTGTAGTATGCAAAATTATCTGGGAAATTTGGAAGTTTCATTCCATTAGGAAGCTGAAGACACAAGCCAGAAGACTGTCCAATACATGCTGTAGTAAAATCTGTGGTTCTGATCCACTGGTCATCTGGAGTTTCCTTGAAATAGCTATAGACAGATTCATCAACCTTTTTATAGATTCGGGGAGCACCAAATAACTACATATATGCAATATAAGAGAGAAGACTTCCATCAACATTCATTTCTTGCCTCAAAATAGAAATTACATACATGTATGGTTTTAGCAAACATATAACATATAATGAATATATATATTATTTAAAGAGTATCAAAAACTTAAATGTAAAACCAAGAAGTGCAACACACAATTTCTGGGGTGTTTATGAAGTTTAGATCACTTAAAGGATGATAAATCATTGTTGGACACTGAGTTTTGCTTTAGAGGAAAGTCACATAACATTTACTTAGGTGTTCATTCCTCTGTTTCAAATTTACGATGCTATCCAATCTTAAAGGATATAATACCACAATATAGGTCTTTGCTTTCATAATCTGGTAGGGTAGTAACCCTCAAATGTTAATCTGGTAGGGTAGTAACCCTCAAATGTTATTGTAAAAAACAGTAATGAAAATTCTACTTTCCAAAAAAATCTACCAAAAACAGAATGCAAACGCCATGAGAGGACTAACTTCTCTGGCTGGTGAAGGACACAAGCTTTAGCTTCTCATGGTACTGTAGGACATTTTTGCATGTGGAAATAGTCCTAGACAAAATTAAACTCATAGAAGGAAAATTCATCACAGATCACGGTGTATGTATCAAAGTACAAAGAAATCATGAGTTTTAGGTGAGAGAACTATATGTATTCAATAATTTTTTATTCATAAAACTTCAAAATCAAAAGAACTTACTTCTATTAAGGGCAAATTACAGAAAACGCTTCCAACCTTTACATCTATTTGCCTTTTTGTCCCCAACCTTTTGAATATGGACTAACAGACGCCAAACCGTTGAAACATGGGTACTGTTAATCCAAATTGTCAAATTCACTTATCTACTCCGTTAGTCAAGTCTAGTCAAGGCGTCTGACCAGCACCCTCCCAAATTAAGTCAGAGCAAATGAATGAAAAGGTTAGGAACATTTGCCGCAGTTTACCATTCCATTAGCAATTATGTTAATGGCCTAATATATATCAATTCCTAGTTTGCAAAAGCTCGATTTGTACCCCTAATATATAGTGTGTTTTAGTCATACCTAAAACTACAAGCATGAGACATACATTTGGAAGGGCAAGCATCTCAATTACAAAAGAAAGCAAGTTTCAATTACAAAAACAAGCCAAGATTTATGGTTATTCATCCCAGAGTAAACTTAATGGAAGACACAAAATGATCAGATAAACTTTTGTCTACCTTCCAAGTATGGTGATTGATACATTCTAGTTCATTATAGCCAAGAAATGAACAAGATGATGCTTTTATTGAATTTATATTAAGTAAGAGGGTGTATGGTTTTGATTTTTTGAGAATTAATTTTGTGAAAAGTGATTTTTTAGGAGAATGTATTGTTAAAAAGAAAGGAAAAGTTACGAATTTACGTGAAAAAAATATTTTAATGGGTGAATATGTGGTTGAGAGTTTGCGTGAGAATTGTTCCATACAAACCCTATGTAAGTATAAAGTAAAATAGCTAACCATAAATTTCCACTCATTTCGCACTCATGCAACAAGCAGCTTTTTTTTTTTTTTTTTTAAATATCACTTACTTTGATATAATCCATTTATTCTAATTTTCACCATTATGCCCATAGGTACTAACTAATAATTTCTCCATCACTCCATTTCTGTTTTAACACAAAATTAGAATCCTAAATACAGACTTTAGTTGGTAAATAAATAACTTTTCTATATCAAATTTGAGAGTATATAAGCTACTTATTTTTAAATTAATATTAGAATTATATTTAAAATAAAAGAACAACTTTTACTTGAAAGATCGAGCAAAAGCAAATCAGCAACTTATAAGTAAATAACTAACTCTAGAATAAAGAACATTCTCCATCAAAGTTAAATAAATACACATTTTGGCATAAACATAAGAGTAAATTTCAAAAAGTAGTAAATTAATTAAAGTTTTCATAAAATGGATACCAACTCTTCTCAAAATCTCACTCAAAAGGCAAAAGAGAAATTCAATATACCAAAACATATTTTGGTAAAGAAAATGACACTTGAAAGTAGTACCTATTTTAATCTTGGACAAAATACAATAAAATTGTCATAATTCTTTTATTCTTCATTATTTGTACGTTGTTCTAATGCCTTGTGCCACCAAATGGTCCAAATGTAATAATAGCACATTGCATTGTAATTCAATGCACTTTCCAACGTGATCATATCCCCACTACTACCAAACAGTTTGAGTTGTTACTCTAGCCGAATTATCCAAAATTATAATCTCCACCTACTCTTGATTTGACAACTAGTCAATGACATCCACATGTTTTAGATCTTTCAAACTCCACTATTCATTCTACCTCTATCATCATTTTAAATTTCCATAATTTTATCCCAATAATGAGAATCAAACACTCTATAAATAAATTATTGCTTTATCTACTACAAGATGAGTTACCCTCTAAATAGCATTGTGTATGAGGAATTAGACCAGCATAACACGTAAACAGATCTGATATTACACCGGATCAATAGACGGATAGCATGCATATGGCCTTTAAGAAATAATATATAATATGTAATAATAAAAGGAATAAGCTTCTTTATTTTTTTATTTTTTTAATTATTAAAAAAGGCGAAGTCATGGAATTGAATTTATATGAGAATAAGTTGTATTAATAGGTATAATAAGCACATTTTGTATGAGAATCTAAGTTAACTTTTAAGATGACCTGATTTGACAAAGTTCTAAAACTAGTAACTTCAACGTAAATGGTCCATCATTGATTAAAACTTAGGCACATGTAGAATAACAAAAGTATTACTCCATGTGCTTATTTTCCACCAGCCAATTTGCATGATTTGCCAAGCAAATTGAGCTGCTTAAAAGGACACACACGTTTGGGAGTAAAAGGCAATAATCGTTAAATTTTAAGTCCACTGGAAAGTGTTCAAAAAATACTGATGGGTGTAAAATTTTAAAATTAAGGGCACATTCAAATGGAAACACGGAAATGATAATCATCTACTAAACGAAATAAACAAACCTGTACAAGAAGAAGCTTTGCATTAAGACCTCGTGGACGATATAGAACAATCTGCCATATATTCTCGTATGAGAGCTGGAGCTTGTATTCAACGGAATTAAAGCTGAAAAGGAAGTACATCTTCTTCAGCCCAATTCCAAATTTAACAGAAACCTTTGCACATTTCCATAACACCAGAAACTTCTCTGTCGATATTTGACATCCAAAATGCAAAGTTATCTGTTCCATTTCATGCATGTACATTCTAGGATTTTCTACAATGTCAACATTCATTTCCCGAGCCTTCAAATAAGAACGGCCATAGTAGAGACCTTTTTCGGCCAAATATATAACTTTGTCAGCGTATGTGCTATTCTTAAATTGGACCCTGGCATATGCTCTTCGCCCTCCTTTGGACTTCTTTACTTCTAAGGCAACTACAGCTCCAATGGCTGTAGATTGTTCCAAGAACGTCTTAACTGTTTCAGCAGCAACAAGATAAGGAAAGCCAAACACCTGAATTGTTTTTCCCATGTGGTATGGCAAAATAGTACCTGCTTTTTGGTCATGGAATAAAACTTATCAATGCAACAACAGCATGATCTGCTTCTTGTGTACAATCTAAACCTATCTATATTAATCGTAAATTTCCAACTTTCACCGTAGATATTTGGCACGTAACAATAAAATAAGCTGATTATCCATGAAATGAGTTGAAAATTGATACACATAAACCGCAAAGTCCATGAATAATTTTTAGGAAACATTTTTTATTTTTCAGGTTCTTCCTCAGATGTCCAACCCAGATACAACAAGCCTTTAGTTGCTTGTTTGAGACATTCTAATTTAAAGACCATAATTTTCATGGACTTTACATAGCTGATAATTTCCATGCAATGAGTAACACAACCCCCAAAACATTCCATGTGAAATGCACAAGGCAGACATATATAAAATGGGAAATGTATGATAAGGCATGCAAATTGACGACAACCTTCGACAGTTATCATAAGTTTCAAAGAATTGAAAAGAGAACTACTAATTTTGGAGTCACTGGTTTGAAAGTGATTACATAACCATTTCTGTGCATTTTACTTTCAACCACACATTCTGTTGAGAAAAAACTAAAAATCATATTTCACATTCTCATAAGTAGAATATACAAATTCCCACCCCCACCCCACAAAAAGAGAAGCCGTTTTTTCTTTTTTTTTTTTTTTTTTTTGGGGGGGGGGTGGACTTTTACTTCTCAAAAA
>CAVNYN010059000.1:12957-61450 GCA_963692815.1 Nyctanthes arbor-tristis
ACACCCGTTTTTTTTTTTTTTTTTTTTTTTTTTTTTGGGGGGGGGGTGGACTTTTACTTCTCAAAAATACAACTTCATAAGCGCCCCAAGTTTGTAGATTTACCTATTCCCTTATTTTACAAAAATCCTATGTGTTATTAGAGGTCAACGAACTTGCACTTTACTTGTAAATAGGTCACTGAACTTTAAATGCCAACAATAAGATCATGGAATTTTAATATAACAGCAATTAGGTAACTCCACTTTGATTGGTTGCAATTAGATCACTAACTTTTATTAAATTGCAACAAGGTCATACAAATAACATGATATTGCTACTTCATCATTGAAAATTAACACCCCAAATTACGCCTCTTATTAGAGAGGAAAAATAGAAGAGTTATTCAAGAATTCACAAACTCTTAACATTTAGCATCTATCTTGATGTAATATTTTTAGATAATCTTCATCCAGTTGTCATGCCAAGAAGTGAACGTAAAATAACAAGTCTGTCATCGTTGATATATGTCATCAATTTCTATTAAATAGAAAGTCTTACTAATGGAGTGATATAATTGCAAATAATCAAGTTCAGTTATTAATAAATTTCTTACAGTTAAAGTTGAGTGACCATATTATAGTTAAATTTAAAGTTTAGTGATCTAACTACTACTGAATCTAAAGCTTAGTGATCTAATTACTAGCAATCAAAGTTGAGTAGTCTAATTGCAGTTGGAGTGAACATTCAGTGACCTTTGGTACAAGAAACCAAAATCCCAAGTAAACCCCCCTAACTAGCACAGAACCATACTTTTTGAGTTACTGGCTCTACCAAGAAGTCATCTATCCGTATAAAAAAGAAAAAGCCAGGGAAAACTTCTAATAATATGGTAATTCAAGGCATAATATGATCAACCCACGTCCACTATTGCAATTTGAAGATCAATCATCAAGACAGACAAAGTACACAGAAATTTTACAGCAAATGGGTCTAGTGAAGAATGTAATGCAAATAACACTACTCCCCTTGTGCACAAAAGGCAGTGAATCACCAAAGAACGGATTAACGTGTCTCACGATCGAAGAAAAATGGATCTAAGCGTCTGTCAAAAAGAAATAACTTACCAAGATCTGATTTTTCAAGTGGCCGGGGAGTGAGAAGTGGAAACTACTTCAACATCACAGGCTGCTTCGTCTTCTTCAAGAAGACTTTTTAGGATGATTCGTTGACGCTTCTTTGAAGAGCCGAAAGCAGACTTATATAGGCGAGTAAAGGTCATGTTCGTCGGAAACTACGTGCGAAAGAGAAGGGAAAGGAGGAGAGTTCAATCCAATCCCAAATCCCAATTTTTATTTTTTTTTCCTTTAACATTTTTTTTCTTTTTTTTTTCTAATATACAATTGGAAACTATAGAACATATATAATACTGCCAAGACTCTCTCCAATAGACTCTTTAGTTTAAAAAATCAATGCATAAAAATAGTCTCCAAGACTTTTTAAAATAATAAAGTGGTTTGTTTCTCCAAATTTAGAGAGTCAAATACACTCTTTATTCAATAATAGTTGCAGTTTCATATGTTACTCTTCAAACTATATTTGAATCGATTGGTTATTAACATTTAAAAAAAATCATTAAAGAAAAGATAATGGTAAATAATAATTATGCTCTCTGAAATACTTAAAAATACTTTTGATAAATAGAGTCTCTTGGATATGATCTAAGAAGTGTTGTTTACTTAAAACTAGTATTCACCCTAGGCTTTTCGTTTCTTCAACTTATCAACCACAGGGGGGTTTTGGATTGTGCAATTATTTTGGGCACTAGAAGGAAGTGTAGGGAAATGGCACCATTTCCCTTGAAGTGTAGTGAAAATTTTTCACTTGAATGTCATGGCACCACATAGGTCTTTGCATTCTTTACGTAATCTTGAATGAGATGGTATAATTTTGATTTTTTTTTTCCAAAAATTGATTTAATGAAGAGTAATTTTTTGAAAGAAAAATATATGATTGAAAATATATTTGAGTGAGAATTAATTTCAAAAGAAACAACTTGATACAAGAATTCTTACTAGTTAATTCCCTGTTTTATGCAGAAATTTATTAGAAAGTAAATTTTATAAATGTTTTTTCCTAATTTATTTGATCAATATTTTAATTAAAAATAATAGTTATTACAAGGTGAATTAATTAAAGGCTAATTATATATACACCACTCGTTTTACTTAATACACCACATTATTATTAATATGGACATCCCTAATCTTTATTTCTTATAGTATTTAAGTCCTTAAAAGTTTTTTCTACATTTTTTCTCAAATTTTTTATTTGACTGTCCTCTTTTGTTCTTGATGATCAAATACATTTAAAAAATTTTGATTTTTATACCTTAAAATTATATGAAAATGAATAGTTGTGTATAATTTATATATTATATTTTTGTTTATTTAAAAATAGTAAACAATTCTCACAATGAAATTTTTAAAATCAAGATATCATTCGATATAAGATTCCCTGTCCCCTGATAATAAGATGTTAAAAACAAAAATATGACAAAAATAAGTTAATGATTGAAATGTAAAGAATTAAAAATATAAAGAATGATGAGTAAAATTAAATTATAGTGTGATTAGTAAAAGATGTAGTGTCAATATAATCACCCTTAATTAAATAAGATTTTTTTCTTTTAAATTGCATAGTTGAACCTTAGCGAATTTAACAAAGCAAACTAGTGCCAAATTTAGCCATGCTTTTACCATTATTATCAAAGTGTTTGGCAACTATGTTGATCATTTGTTTGATTATAATCTGTTACGTGACATCATTTTATTAGTTATTTTTTGTAAAAAGTAAAAAACTACGATTTGACTTTTAATTTTGACTTTTTCAAAAAAGTGAAATCAATGAAATGATATCGTGTGACCGATTATAATCAAAATTGATTATAAACAACCTAGCCAAACACCTTGTATGTTATGCTTTTGATTTGACCTCATTTCAATTAAGTTCGTAAATGTTTAAAGCTTCAATTTTTCTTTCTTTTTTTTTTTGTCCCCCTTTTTTGCAAGCAAGTTTAAAGTTTCACATTAATACTCACTTTAGGTATTTTTAAATACTTACAACGAACACAAAATAAAAGGAAGGAATTCACCAATACAGACCTTCAGTATTCATTCAAATAATAATAATAATAATAATAATAATAATAAAAGCAAAGATCTTCTATGGTGTCCACTGAATACTATTTATAGAGTCTAAATTGTGAAATAATAAGTATCTATTAGATATGTGTATAATAAACACTTATTACATTATAATTTAAACTCTATAAATAGTGTTTAATAGACACTATAAAATTTAATAGACACTATAGAAAAATCTTCTTTCATGCCCTTTCCACGTCCAAGTAACCGGATTTTAGGCCTTACTATTATAAAGATCTTTTTCTTGTGGTCAAAAATGTAAAATAAACCACTCATTTACAAACATAAAAAAGTGGGTCCCGTCATAATTATTTTTTTTGTTACACGAAATTTATGTTGTTCACTAAAATACCCTTTATTAAAATCTCTGTTTTAAAAAAACACGCCTAGGCGTCACGTCTAGCTTAGGCTATAAGTGGGGAAAAAAGCAGCCAACAAAAATTGTTGACCGCTTAGGCACGCCTAGGAGGGTTTTTTCCTCCTAGGCGAGCATTTTTTTTTTTTTTTTTACCTTTGAAGATATAGTTAAGGTATCTATTTAAACTTTAAAATTAAATATAAAAGACCAAAACAATTATTAATTTGCCTTAAAGTTCATAAAATTTCTTTACATATTCACTTACACAAAGGTCTATCTTATTTATAAGCTACAATCATGTTGTTTGTTTACAAAACTTTCAATGTGGGACAATTATTTAAACTTAAAACTAAATATAAAAGAGCAAAATAATTGTTAATTTGTCTTAAAATCCACAAAATTTTCTTTACATAGTCATTTGTATAAAGGCCCATCTTATTTATAAGCCGCAATCACATTGTCTTTTTACAAAACTTTAAGTGTGAGACAATCAAAAAGTTAAAATAATACTACTAAATTTCTTTTTCAAGTTGAAATTTTTTTACCAATAAACTTCTTTAAAAATATCATTATTATATTATTTTTTTAACAATAGTCAATAACAATTGTTTTAATATATAATATTATTAAAATTTGTAACATTATAAACATTTTTTAAAGAAAATTATTCGAATTTATAATATGTTTATTGACTCTATTTAAGTTATATGCTATTATTATATTAGATATATATATACACATGTGGAGAATTAGTTTTTATATATCTTATCATTTATTTAAGTGGTTTTCTTGTTGGTGAAAAGTGTGAAATGAGTTTTCTTACTTTTATTTTAAGTGGTAAGTGTTATTTATTTTTGACAATTATATTATTTTTGTAATACTTAATCTCTATAAATATATAATAAAGTAGAAATTGTCTATCTTTTGCTTTTAAAAATATCAAACTTGTATTATAAAAGTATTAAAATTATAAAGTAGATATAATATTTATGATTTTACATTTATTTTCTAATTTAGGATACATATTTCAAATATTTAATAATTTTAGATTTGTTAAAATAAAAAAATGAAAAAATAAAAAATGCTTTTTAACGCTTAAGCGTCGTCTAGGCGCGCTTAAACTCGCAAAGCTTGAAACTTGAAGTCAACGTTTTTCTGCGCCTCACGCTTTTTAGAATACTAATTAAAATGACAAAAAAATCCTCTATAATAGATTTCTTTTATCCTTTTCATGTACACTGCATATAGATCTCCAACGTTGGACTAAACTCAGTCAAAAAATGGTGGCCATGCAACAATTGACGTTTGGAGTTGCCTTTTGGAGGGTCAATTGCTCGCAAACCAGGATCCAATGTTGACTTAGGCAGCAACACGTTGGTATTACAATTGAAGTTTTCCTTTAGAAATGGTAACGACGTTCAAAGCCGCAAGATGTCAGTCAGTCGGTGGTGATGCTAAATATTCTTTCCTATGAATTTTGCAACGATAAAGGTTATTCGTGGTAAAGATTTAGCGGTTGCGGTGGAAATTATGAATTGGTGGTGGCCGTGGTGATCGGTTGAAAAAAGACGAAGATTGATTGTTGGGGAAGTGGTTTCATGACGGTGAATGCTACTATGTCTATTTTTTGTGAGGATTTCTATAGAATCAGATCTGGTCATGTCCATGTGGCCGTATGTAATTATCTGTGCAGCCGCACCAGGCCGCATGGGCCGTCTGGTGGAGCCTCATGCCTGGTGCGGCTTCTGTGCGGGCACACAAAATAGGGGCGCACAGGATAATTGTGCGGCCACACCACCCCATGCGGCCTGGTGCTGCCGTACATGCCATCACATGCTGCCGCATGGATCTGTCCATGCGACCATATGACCAGATCTGATTTTAAACATTGGAGGTAAATCTGATTCTATGGAAATCCTCAGTTTTTATTGTCATTTTTACTTTCTATTAATTGAGTATGAGTGTCACATAATTTAAAAAAAAAAAAAATTATGAATGTGAATTAGTGGAGAAGTATGTAAATGGCGGTGGCACTAGTGCATGTTTGCCGATGAAGAAGATTGTAGTGGTGTAAGAGAAGTAGGATTTAAGCGTATCAAAATCGTAATTTTTTGTGATGTATTTAAAATGTCGTGTGATAATTAACTATGGTGGTGAGAATATAATTACTTTTAAGAAATATACAACACCATTATTTTTGCTTTTACATCCCTAATTTTTTTTTTCTTGATTGCATTATTTTGTATTGCTGGCTGGAAATAATGATTTTCATTCAAATTTGTCAATTTCATATTCCAATTTAAGAAAATAAATTAGTAACTGTGCTTAAATATTTGTTGTGTTTTTTATTTATTTTCCCTAACAAAATTTGGAATAAAAACTATTATTGTATACAACGAGCATTAGTTAATGATAATAATAACGTGATTAGAGAGAGTTAATAAAAAGTTAACGATAATAAAATATTTTTTAATGCAATCGGGGGAATTTCATAGGGAGGGCATTAATATAGATACCAGTTTAACAACTTGTTTTAACAAGAGGTACTATTTATCATATAGAGCTTGTTTGATACTGAGCTTATTTTATCTTCTTTATTCTCCTAATTTATAAATTTACCTATCACTAATTTGACATTTGATTTGACAACTGCTCAATTACAACTACATGTTTTACACATTTTTACATTTTCAATATACATTCTAACACTCTCTTCATTATAACTAGTATTTGCTCTCGTGCGTAGCACGGTCAAATTTTGTTGACAAATTATAATATAAAGAAATTGAACAACATAGGAGCAAAGTAACATTTTAAGATAACAAAAATAAATATTTTGTTAATATTATTAAAAATTTTGGAAAACCTCATTATACACAACATTTGCCGCTTTATTAATTGGCTTCTCATTACTAATTCCTTATCACATCTAAGTATTTTCATATCATATCAACATGATTCACAACTCTAAACACTGCTATGTGAAACTACTCAAGATTGAATATTGACTTTTTAAGGAGTACTCGAAAAGAAGTTAATCTTGACTCTTACTAGTGATCACAACAACGAACAATTAAAGTTTATAAGTTAACATTGACTCTTATTAGTAGTCATAATAATCTAAAATAAGTTTGATGTGTCTTGATATTACTTCTCTGACCCGTATATGACTTCTACTATTCTAGGGGATATTTGGTGCAACATTTCCAATAAAGATAATATATATATATATATATATATAAAATTAGAAAGACATAGTTTATATACATAATTCATTTGTATTGAAAAAATTAAAAATACATGGTCATACCAAATAGACTAAGAGTACGAGAAAAAGATATATTTTGAGGACATAATTCATTTTTTTTTTTTTACTTTTTTTTACTTTTGAATGGCATAGCTTATATACATAATTCATATGTTTTTTTCATTTTATTTTATTTTTTATTTTGATTTCTTGTATATTGGTAAGTTTTATAGAACTATTTTTTCTAAAATATGTATTGTTTAAATTGTCTCCACTAATATACGTAACTACATACTATTGATAACCACTCATTATTTTCTTTTTTTTACTTTATTACTGTTATTTATATACCACAACTTGAAACTTATTTTTTCATTTAGTTGATTTTTTTTTTTAACTTTAATTTTCTTTAACAGTTTTAGTATTGGTTAAAGTAACTGATCACTACCTTATTAACCGCAAAGTACGGTTATGCTTTCACAGTTTTTTTATCAATAGTGGGAAGTTATCAATAATAGTAGGTTATGTAGCATACCAATATACATAAATTAAAGTGTAGAAAAAAAGGTAAAATAAAAAATATTTTCTGAAATAGAATCTGAAACAAAATTGAATTTTTTCCAATTGAAGATTCAATTTTACTTCTACTTTTATTAATATGTGCATTTCTAATGTTCGAGGGGGTATTTGGTGACAACATTTCTAATAAAATCTATAAAGAGGGGGGAAGTAATTAGAAAGGCAAAGCTTATATATACATAATTCATTTGTATTGAAAAAAATTAAAAATATATGATCATACTAAATAGATCAATAGTACCAGAAGAAGATATATTCTAAATACATGATTCATTTATTTTTATTTTTTTTACTTTAAAAAGGTATAGCTTATATACATAATTTATTTTTTTCATTTTTTTACTTTAATTTCATGTATATTAGTA
Source organism: Nyctanthes arbor-tristis (assembly GCA_963692815.1). Classification (NCBI taxonomy): domain Eukaryota; kingdom Viridiplantae; phylum Streptophyta; class Magnoliopsida; order Lamiales; family Oleaceae; genus Nyctanthes; species Nyctanthes arbor-tristis. The sequence goes on from CAVNYN010059000.1 coordinate 20,690, forward strand.
AGTTTTATAGAACTATTTTTTCCAAAACATATATTATTTAAACCGTTCTACTAATATACATAACCGTCCACTATTGATAATCACCAATTATTGTTTTTTCAACTCATTACTATTGTCTATATACTACAACTTGAATCTTATTTTTTTTTATTTTTTTAACTTTAATTTTCTTTAACCGTTTTAGATTGGTTAAAGTAAACACCCACTACCTTATTAACCACAAAGTGCGGTTGTGCTTTTACATGTTTTTAATCAATAGTGGTATTTACCAATAGTTGTAGGTTATATAGCCTACCAATATATATGAATTAAAGTAAAAAAAATAAAGTAAAATAAAAAAGATTTTTTCAAATAGAATATGAAACCAAATTGAATTTTTTCCAATTGAAGATTCAAGATTCTCTCAAATAGATCTAAAACCAAATTGAATTTTTTTCAATTGAAGATTCAATTTTACTTATACTTTTATTAATACTCCATCCGTCCCACAAAGATATTTTCCTTACATTTTTCACATAAATTAAGAGAACATATTTAATGTTGTTGGGAATATAAAAGTTAAGAATATATTTCTTAATGTGTCATTTGGTTTATTTACTATTTCACTATAAATCTTCTTTATTGTTGAGTACTATGCATAATAAATAGGAGTATTTTAGAAAACTAAAAAGTTAATAAGAAAATGAGAATATAATTTGAGACGAATAAAAAAAGAATAGGGGAATATCTTTTTGGGCAGGAGGGAGTATATGAATATAGATATATTCAGAAAGAATACTTTTACAGTTAACTATTTGTATGAATAGTAGGTGGTTACCAATATTAGTTAATTTTTTGTATTATTAGTGGACGGTTATCAATATTAGTTAATTTTTATATCAGTAATGGGCAGTTACCAATATTAATTAATTTTTTGTATCATTACAGTTACCAATAGATGACGGTTACCAATATTAACAGGACAAAACAAAATAAAGTAAAATAAAAAAGATTCTCTCAAATGAAATTTAAAATAAAATTAAATCTTTTTTAATTGAAAATTCAATTTTATTTTTATTTTTATTATTATTAATATATAGATTTCTTCAAACTTGTACTGTTGTACAAATAATGAGAATCAAATAAGCTCATAGTATATCACTCTTAAAATATGGCTCAAAAGCTTGATATTTTAACAACTTGGGTTGGAAGAAATTAACAGTGTTAAAAGGAGAATCAAACAAGAGAAAAGGACAATGTTGTACTATTTGTTACCTGTCTTTTCATGTAGACTTGCTGAAGTCCCTCGCTATAGGTCTATTCTCTCCCAGACAGTGGGCCCCACTTGTGGCAACAAAGCTGTCTCCACATTGTTAAAGTCAAAAAGTAAACTACTGATTGGTTGTTATGGTCATATAGCCTAACTCAATAATGATCCATTGGCACTCTAGCTTCTTAACGAAGTCACACAACTTACGTAACCGAATGAAGAAGCACTGCAAAAGACCAGGGGTGTTGTTAAAAGAGGGTAGAAAAGGGTAGTCGAAACTTGATAATCTTAACTTAAATACTACAATATTTTTAACATGTTTTAAAGGTTTTCCTGAAAATGGGGTAGCTATGGCGGAGCACAGCAACCCCCATCTACACCTCTGCATAAGACACTCTATCAATAGGGAGATCATGTGATTAGTCCGTCTAGATTATTTGGCTCTGTTACGAAATTAGAGGTGTTTTTCAAATCATTTTTTAAAACTTTACCATCCTCAGTGTGAGAGCATTCCCTTTCTAAAAACATCTCAAGAGGAAAATTATATGAGTAATGTAATTTATCTAAATTAGAGACTGGTCTCTAATCTAATTGGTATTACTATATTAGGAGTTGGATGGAAATGTATAAATACATGAGAGTATTAATTTATTCAATAGCCAGTAGGAAAATAATAATTAGACTGGAGAGCAGTCTCCTCTCTAGATAAATAGTATTATTATTCAAATTATATTTCCATCACAACAATTTATTCAAACACCACATTTTAACTGTTTTCTTTATTTACTTAAATATCCATAGCTAAAATTACATCAATAAACGTTGTTAAATTTAATCTTTTTTTTCTTCTGCCACAATCATAATTACCTTAATTTGAATTCTTTTTTAGAAATTATTATTCTTTTCAATTCCCTTTTCTAGTAATCTTTTGCCACAATTTTTTATTTCTTCTCAATTCCCTTTTTTTAGTAATCTTTTCCCACAATTTTGATTTACAATACGAATAAAAAACTTTAGATTTTAAAGATTTATTTTCTTCACAGTTCCATTTCAGAACATAATTTTTAAGCGTTATTTCATGAAGAATGCTTTTAACCTTTTTCTTTTTATTTTAACCTATCTTGCTTTCTATAAAGAGATTTATAGATAAATAAAATAATAATGAATCATTCATTTGCCCTTTTTTCATTACAAATTTTATTTTTTATTTATATATTTAATGTTGTAAATTGTTTAAGCATAAGGTAACCAAAAATCAACACTGTTAAGTACATAAATTTTTTTTTTCACTTGAGCGTTGCACGGGAAGATTTTTTAAAATATGCTTCTTAAAAAATATTATAAAGTGTCATCTATGGGCCAAATTGTGTTTTCGTCATGAATTATTGCATGTAATTGATTTTTTTTTTTGGTTTTATATATATATTTTTATTTCTTCTATAGATTGGGATTCAACATGTCTATCTCAAAATGGATGGTAAATGTAAGTACTCTAACTGTCATTAAATTCAACTACCGTAAGTCAATATTTTAATTGGTTGATTTCGCCAAGCAAAAGTCATGACAATTTGAGATTCTTGCTAGTGAGCCATTGTTGTGTCGTTGAAAAAATTAATGTTTTTAACCAATATATTCGACAAATATATGATTATGCTCGGTAAGTTCCTAATCACCTATATGTTTTAAAAAAAAAAAAACAGGAAAGAAAAGCCCAAGGCATTAGCACGCAATATTTCTCTCTTGCTTCCTCCTTCCTATCTCTCCTTCTCTTCACACCGCTATTAAGCAATTTTCTCTCAGACCTATGTTTAGTAATTCCAATATTTTATGGTTTAAAATATTCAATCTAAATAGATTTGTGATTGAATTTTAGCAAGATATTGGCTTCTTAGTGTCAGAATGAACCGAACAAAAATGTTTCCTCGATATGTAGTACACTCAAAATTAAAAAAAAAAAAAAATGAAAGGCTTAAAATTGTAGCACTACCAAAGGAAAAGTAAAATCCTCTAGCTATGCTATTTGTGTTGTTTTCATGAAGTATAGAGCTAGATTGTATTTGTGAGGTGTTGCCTTATACTTCCTTGTGTTTCTGCCAACAACAAAATTTTCTTGACATATAAATCTTTCCATCTAATTGTATCATATTTTCATAAAAACATGCGCATATAACTTTGGAAAAATAACTTTAGCAAAGAATTTACTTTAATTTTGCTTTCCTTTTTGAGTTTGAGCTAATAAGCAGTCAATTATGCGTTAAGTTATGCTCCTCGTCTAGCAAATAAATAATTAAATGTTAAAAATTTGAAAATATTTTAAATCAAATAAAAGTATGAAATTAAATCGTGAACTTTGAAACTTTTGAGTAAAATAACTAGGCTTTGAAAGGTTTTTGATTAAAATGCAACTTAAGAAACGTTTAGAGTTAAAACACAAGTTTTCAAAATTTTGAGGAACTAAAACAGATAAGACTAAACCTTTTGAGATAGACTTAAACATTGATAAAACCATAGGGACTGAAATCGACTGGCAAGAAAGACTCGAGACCAATGTCCATGATAACAAAACATAAGGGCGGAAATTGAGGCCCATGAAACTTGAGAGACCGAATTAAATTTATTACAAACATGGGGACCTGAAGGGAAAAATAGGATTTAAATAAAACAACCCCAAAATCCCTAATCTATCCAGTTTTGAATTGAAGCAGACAGTCTGGGTGGTGAGTGAAAGGGTGACGGTGGGTGCTCGTCGACAGCGAACGGATGTGGGCTCGCTGGTGGAGGTTCGACCGAAGTGGAGAGCTACGAATTTGGGTTCAAAGTTTCGACAGGGATGACTCGGGTATTTGAATTCGCGGCTGAGGGAGTTCAGCTGGCAACAAGGTTCAAGCGACAAAGGAGGTCGCGGTTGAGGCAGCGCGGATTTGGGTTACAATTCCGGCGAACAAGAGTGTGTCCTGCGGCGATTGGCTAAGGTGAGGTTCACTACTCTGTGGGCTTTAAATTTCTGGTTTCAATTGGAGGAGAAAGGGCAAGAAGGGGTGGCTCGGTAGTGGTGGCAGCTGGCGGCTGCACTTGGTTGCTCTGTTTCTCTGTTTCTGATTCCTTCCCCCCCGCTCTTTTTTTTTTTTTTCCGATTTTGGTTGTGTTGGCTGATGGTGGTCGTGAAAAGGGACGATGGCAGTGGCGGTGTTGAAGAGAAGGGATGGTGGCAGAATCGAACTTCGAGTTCGATTCGAAGAGACAAACTTGGCTGTGATTTTTTGTGTAACGTAATGTGTGCGTATATATGTAAAATGTCAGTCCCAGTGTATGTATGTGTACGTGCAACTGTGTATACCTGAATTCTGGGGTTCTATAAAATTCTCTCTGGAGATGGAACTTTGTGAATGTATGAATGTATATATGAATTGTGTAGCTGTCTGCTGGGAATTTCTTGTTGATCGTGTGTGTATCTGTGTATAGTGTGAGTGTGGGCGTGTGTGTGTGTGAGTATTTCTTTTGGGCTACTGAAAAGGGGTGAGCATTTGAATTTGAAGTTTGTAGATAAATGAGAATGTAATTGCTGGATGTCTTTGCTGTGGTTGTGTGTTCTGTGAATGAATTGCCTATAAACATACACAAAAGGAAAAGGATGAGACATGGGGTTTTTTTTTTTTTTTTGGAATATTTGGCTAGTTGACCAAACCTTGAAAACATTTGAAGTAAATGACCGTTGACCCAAAACAATGGCAGTTAAAATAAATCAAAAACCTTAGAAAATACAAATTTACCATCCTATAGTCTATTATAGTGTATTTCTCCCCCAAAATCCTCAAATCCCTAAGAATCCGACCCCAAGCGTGAAATCCCTAACCCCTAATCCTCCATTCAAATATCCAACAGCTCTCTCCCAAACCCAAATCCACTTCCTAGCAATGCACCTTTAAATTGTTAGCTCAAGTTCAAGGTGAGTCTCTCACTGTTCTTTCGATTTTGGCTGATTTCTGGACAACTAAAGCTGTGATTAAGCTTGAATTTTTAGTGAAAACTATTGAGTGGTGCTTTGAGTTTATATTTGCATTGGGTATGGGTTTTGTGGCAAGAATTTTGCTCCTCTCTTTGTGACAAATTATACATCCAAGTTGTTTGATACATTTCTTGAATGAATTTGAGTGCCTTATTTTGCTTCAAGATTTGATATTCATGACAAATATGCATTAGAATAGACTAATGAGAACGATAGTTCTTGAATGCTTAGAGCAGCTTCATTCTTCAGTAAATTAGTTTACTGGAATGGGGGCCGGAACGGATGCTATCCACCATATATTATGGTCCAATTCAAGGTTATGCGGGATTATGTTGGCAACTTGCATTGACAGTCTACAATTCAGACATATATTTGGAAATCTTAACACCACTCCAAACGAAGTTAGAAACCAAAGATAGGTAATAGTTTGTTTGCGGTTTGTTTGGTTTTTTTAATTTATAAGACTGTAGACGAGAAAATATGTAAGTGAAATTCTTATGTGTAATGTTAAAATTTCTTATAATTTTTATTAAAGTTTTATTTGTTAATAATAACTTTAGACATTGATGGTTGCCATTTTCTGAATTTTTAAGCTATGTATGTATAAGTTAAAAATTAGAATACTTTATTATGTCATAAATTTTATTTATTTTTTTTGAAAAATAAATTTTGAAAAGTGTTAACTTCTCGTTGATTTTTCAATGCCTGAAAATGTTTTGGGGCTTATAGGATCTTTTGCTTTTGTTGCAAGTTATTTAAAATTTCGAACATGCATCAAATTGGACAATTAGGTGGTGATGTCTTTGGAAGTTGGCATGATTTGCATCGATGCCTTGAGATCATGATGTAAATGAAGAGCATAGACATTCAAGGTTTGTTGGATTGAATTGAAAAGGAGAAATGTGATCAGGAGGGTTGTTGCCATTGTAAAAAGACTTGCTCATCAAAGAAAATTAGAGTACATAATTGATAAATTGGTAAAATATAGACCAAAAAAAACTTGTATGTGTCTTATTGAAATAGATATATCTAGATGTCATTGATATTTCTAACAACGGTGTACCTAACATTACATACAAACAAAATAGGAAAACACAATAGTCTTGAAGCAACACATAAACATGTTCATATAATGTCGAATTCTTGAAAATATGGGGCAAGACATCAATACTAGAATACAACAATGCATATTATATTAATTAAGCATATAAGCATTTAATAGAACACAATGTAGCAAATGAAAAACCATTAGGATGAGAGAGAAAAAAAAAAAAGCGCCGCCTGGCCAATTACTTTTAATATAATCATATACACAGGAAGCTTCTTCCTTCATATGTAAGCATGACAATCCTAAAAAATGTTTGGAATATCCTCAGTATGCACTAGAAGCAACCAACTGAATAGAACAAAAAGTATACAAATTTTAGGAATATAATAAAGGCACATGACCTATATTGTATATATTGACTATTGCAAATCGGGGAAAATTCGCCTTTGGAAACTAATATGCAAATTAGTACTTAGCTCATCTGTACCATAATGAATTCTCAACTCTCTTCCATCCTTTATATCCCAAGAGACAGCCATTCTTAACACTATTCACATGTGGCACCAAAAAATTGAAAAAGAAAAAAAAAATTAACTACTTCAATTCTAAATTCATTCAAAACTAAACCTCAAAATAACAAATAATCTTCTAACTATTATTCAGCTTTGAAATACCTAGGAATAGAATTGATCAAAATAAGAAAATAAAAGAAAATAATAGCAGCCCAAATAAGAAAATAGGCACCACATATTTTAGAAAGTGAAAAACTCATTCACCTTAAATTAAATGAACTAGAATTTTATAAGACAATGATCATTAACCGCGTAAAGATCTAGTAAAGCTAAAATCCCCAAATTCCCATAAGAATCAAGAATCATAACATTGATTCATCACAATCAAACTTCCATTCGTTTAGACATATACTGCATGTAATTTATCCGGCATAGAAAATAATTAAAAAGTACCAGGATCCAGGATCAAGAAGTAAAGAGATCAAAGCCCTAGAAACTCGAATCAATTCAAAATAAGCAAAAAAGAAATAGCATTTTTTGTCAAATCCCGAATTAGAAAAGGAAATCCCTTTATTTCTCAAAAATTCTTGCATGAACATGCTGAAGTATAAATGCCCACAGAAAGAAAAAGCACAAAATTAACATTCTTGAATCTATTCACTAACATCAAACTGCATCTACGTCCACATAAATTTATCTGAAAAAAAACCACAGAGAACTGAAACAAAACCACAGAGAAGAGAGAGGAGTCTTATAGAGGAAAGAGAGATTGGTGTCAGGGAAGGAAGAAAACTAGCTGAGGTGGAAGAATAGAATATGGGCATCAACTATTTTATATATGTAATAATAGCTTTTCAATTTTTTCATATGTATCGAAATTTGGTACAATATGAGTTAAAAAAAATGAAATACTAATCTTGATTATATACCAAAAAATTACTTGCTTTCTGTTTATGTATTTTGTTTTTCTTTTATAATTTGAAGTTGCTATCTTTGAAGTTAGTCTTCTAAGTATCTTCTGAGTTGTATTTATTTGCAGGTACAATACAATTCTAAGAGCAGCTCTTGCAAAAATCACTACTAATCTGGAGTGGGTCCTTTTGCTATCTATTAGGCATTATACAATGGATATGTAGTATAAACTTTTGATATAATGGTCAATGTTCTTACTTCTCATGTACATTAATTTGAAGAATGTATAGAGACGTGAATAGAGTAGTACTTTGTAATCCTTTTTTTTTTTTTTTTAATCCAAGTACTTTGTAATACTTAGTGTCCTTAGTTATGTATATATTGATGTATGAGGATATTTAATCAGTTGCAGGCTGGATAAATACGCAATATAAAGGAAACTCTGTTAAAATTTTTGTAAACACTTTTGCAATCTAGCATGATGATATTTTGGTACAGGGTTTTGTAAATACTAACATGTTGCTAAAGTTCATAATGCAGAGAAAATTCTGCCAAAATAATGGTAAATACATTTTGCGTTTTCTCTGCATCCTCCTTTCTAAACACTACAAACACAGTAGGATGTGGTAAAGAAAAGCATTTTGTGTGCCACGGTGAAAGGAAGGGCTCAGAATGGCCCTGGAGGGGCATCACTGCACTCGTGCCATGTAATCAACGGATATCGTAGCATGGGTGCCGTGAAAAGGTCACTAGCACTGCAAGGGTGTCATGATGGTCTGAAATGCATAGAAATTAAAGGCAACTTCATACCCCATAACCATATAGGTCTGTATGCACGTTTTCAATGCGTTTAACGTATTTGGAGGCATGAAGGAACGAGTTTTCGTCATCACTTTAGGCTATAACTTGCAATATCTATCTACTAAGTTGTAAATAATACTACCGAAGGGAAAAAGGAATTGGTTCATCAGGTTGAAATTTGGAGTAAAGATTCAACACAGAGCGCCATCAGTCACCATGCTGCTATGAGACCACTTTGCGGCAGGGGTGTAATGATAGCCCAAATCGATTCAAAATAGATTGCAACTTGACCATGTTGATTAGACCAGGTTCCTATTTATGTTTTCAGTGTGTTTAGTTCATGTACATTAGAGGCTGAGTGAGTTTTGCTAAAAAGGGCCCAATCTAACTTGTCACGTTATGTAACTTAGACTTAGCATGACCAAAGGCGTTTTGTATACTGTCCGGCCCTGAAATAGTGTGATGTAACTTGGATCTGGTTGGGAACGGGAATTGATTCGTCGGAGTGATGTTTGGAGCAAAGATGCAACATGAAGCACCATCACTACACCCATGCCACTATGTTACAACCGTCGCGGCATGGCTCCGTAATCGTCCGAATCAATTCGAAATCGACTACAACTTGACAGACTCGATAAGACTGCATTCTTATTTATGTTTTTAGTGGTTTTAGTTAATGTGGATCAGAGGTTGATCGAGAAGGCCATCACGACACTATACAATGATAGCGCTTGACATCACTGTATCTCTGCAGTGATGTAATAGAACACATTGAAATCGAGTATTTTGTGAGCCCAGAGTTCCAAAAATGTGTTTATTGTATTATGACCGATGAATCGTAGCGAATTGAGAACTATTGGTGATTGTTCTGGTAAAGTTTACATTGTGAATTGGCCTAATGACATTGAACTTATCTTGTCTCCCTTCCCCGAATACAACAAATTTAATGCAATATACCTCAAATAGTATTGTGTGCATCTCGGTGAAACAATGATCTCAAATTCACCCCAAAACCACATCACTGCAACAATGCAGTTATAGCAGTGAGCGTCACTTCATGAATGTCGTGATACGCAGAAATAAACTTGTATGAATGCCATCAATTTCCTCCACAAATTCACCACCTTGAGAAACTGATATCCAGATTGTATTGTCATTGTCCATGGCTGCATTACAACAAGAAATAAATAAATTTTAGTTTGTTAGTCTCACAATTTTTCAAATAAAAAAAACATATTGAATGTAAACTAAATAACAAGAAAACTACATACATACTAACTGTAAAACTACATATATGCATCCTATTAAAGAAAAAGAAAATACATAGCCATTGAAAAATACCTTTATACGCACTCATAATTAGTAAGAACTAGGAGAAAAAAACTGATTCAGTTCAAACCAGCATAACGATAGAGATGTCTTGATATAGCACAAATCATGACATATATGCCGTGACTGACTGAGCCACCATATCAACCTCAAAATAAAGATACAGTCTCAAAAATTCAATCACTATTAGGATGGAAGAAAGTAGTACTTCAAATTGGCATCACAGCATCAATACCATGAAACAGTATAAAGCACGGCATGTGTGCAGTGCTCACAGGTGAACTATATACCAATATCAGAACAAAACCACAGCTTATAAAAATCAATTCATGCTATGAGAAAATAATAAACTAGTTCAAATTAACATCATGACATGAATACCGTGATCTGCACCAAATCACGACATTCATGTCGTGATGTCGATTGAACACAGAAACCTTCTCTTAGATCAACAGCGACTCCCATCAGCCAAAAAAGTGTAAGAAGATTTGTGGTATGTGTTTATATTGAGCTTCTTAGTTTTTGAAAGGACAAATACATTTGAAAATACATACCTCAACTGTTGGGAAGATCATATACCAACTAATGACGAGATTTTTAGCTTTTCTTTCAACAAGATTTGGAGAAGATGGAACATGATTGCAGGAAGAATTATGCAGCAGCTTTTTCCCGCGAGAACTCACTGTGTGAAGAAGAGGAATCTGAGTAACGTCGTTTAGGATAAGGGAATGGTGGAAGATATTTTAGTGGATTTTTTACGATTTTTTAATGCTTTGGTTAATTAGACAAAAAGTATAAACACTTTCCCTTTTAAATAAATGTTTTTGTTGACTTGGTCTTTTAAACAAATCCCCTTTTATTTTTCAGTTGACAGACAGTAGCGATCTGTTAGGGAAAATCTGATTCTCAATGGGTGACAAAGAAATGGATAGCTTGGAGAATTAGTCCAAGTCTTGTTTGGCTTGACTTATTCGGTTTGGGCTCAAATTTGGGCTTGAAAATAAACATGACACTAACAAATTGGACTTGAAATAGTTAAAAGGCTTAGATAAATTTTTGGGCTCCAAATGGGCTCTTCATGAAATGGTTGAGATTGAAAATAAATAAGAATTGGACTTATGTAAAAGAAACACAATTTGGGCTTAAATAAGGCCTGGCTATGAGATTGAGCCTAGTCTTGGAATTAAAATTGACTCAATTGGATTCTTATTTTCAAGTTGAAATAAACTTTGGGCTGAAATATAAATTTTGAACTTTGGACTAAAGATGGATCATTAACTAATCGAACGATAAATTGGACATCGAACGATAAATTAGACATTAAACACGAATTTTAAAAAAATATATTAAATAATTGGATTCGAACTAGAAATCCAATTACAAACTCACATTTTCGTTTAAAAATAGACTAGATGAGCGACACACATTCTTTTAAATGTTTTTCATGACCAATATTAAAATAACGGATTAGGGTGGTAGCGACACACTTAAATTCGTTTAAAGCTTTAAATAGAAAATTTTCATTTACGAAAATTTGGTTGCTACAATCCTTTCCACTTAATTTAATTTCATCCTCGAAATTCAACTTAGTTGTTCTATTAATTCTGGATACTTCTCTAGTATATATGTTTCTCTTTACCACGTAGCCTCCTTACTACTGTGACTGCCCCATTGAATTTTAACCAATTGAATCTCGCAATTCCTCAACACATGCACCTTCTATCAAGTACGGCAGTCGGAGCTTTATCATAAGTCAGATTTTCCCGTACCTTGACCGACTAAGCATTTATGACATGATCTGGGTCGGGAACATAATTCCTTAACATAGACACGTGGAACACGTTATGCTGCTACCGAAAGTTCTGGAGGCAAGGCTAAAAGTATGCCACATTTCCAAACCTTTCCAATAACTCAAATGGCTCAATGTACCACGGTCTTAGTTCCCTTTCACCCCGAAATGAAGTACATCCTTCATTGCACGCAACTTTATGAAAAAAAATTTTCCCGACCTGAAAATCTATGCTTTTCTTTTTCTGATCGGCATAACTTTCCTGTCGATCCTGTGTAGTCTTAATCATTCCCGTGATTTTCTCAATAGCCTAAACTATTTTCTTGACTAACTCAGGCCCCAACATCTTCCTTTCGCCGCCTTCGTCGTAGTAAATTGGTGAACGATATTACTAGTTATATAGAGATTCATATGGGGCCATGCTGATGGCTGCTTGGAAACTGTTGTTGTAGGCAAACTTGACCAACGGCAAATGAGTTTCCCAACTACAACCCAAATCCAATACACATGCCCTTAGCATGTCCTCCAATATCTGGACAGTTTGTCTGAAAGTGGTAGGCTGTGCTGAGATTTAACTTAGTGCCCATCGCGGTTTGTAATGACTTCCAGAATCTCGAAGTAAACCGCAGATCTCTGTCCGATACAATGGATACCGACAATCTGTGAAGTCACACAATCTCTTTGATGTAGATCTGAGAAAGTTGATCCAGTTGGAGACTCATGTGGACTGGCAGGAGATGAGCAGATTGTGTGAGTCAGTTTATAATAACCCAAATGGCATCATGCTTAATTGCCGATCTGGAGAGACCCACTATGAAATCCATAGAAATCTTTTCCCATTTCCACTCTGAAATCTCTAAAGGATTTAGCAGTCCTGACGGTCGCTGATACCCAGCTTTTTATTTGTTGGCACACCAGGCATTTTGCAACGAACTTAGCAATACTTCCCTTCATGTTTCTGCTCCAAAAGTTTTGCGCAAGTCCATGTACATTTTATACCTCCTGGATGTGTTGTATACAGGGTGGAATGTTCCTCAATCAAAATCTCATCCTGGAGCTCGTTGTTTCTAGGCATGCATAGGCATTTGCTCATCCTTCTATGCCACAACGATTCTGCCTCTTAAGTCTGGCTTCACTGTCAAACTATCAATCACTACCCATCTCTGTCTTTGCGGTGCAACCACTTCGATCCTCAAATTTTCAAAATCATTAATTAATCAGTCTTGGACTGCACCAAGTGCTGATAATTAGCCCATACTATTTTGGCTCAAGGCATCTGCGACCATATTAGCCTTACCAAGGTGGTATAGGATATCGCAATCATAATCCTTGACCAGCTCCAACCATCTTCTTTGCCTCATGGTTAACTCTTTCTGAGTGAAGATGTACTTGAGGCTCTTATGGTCAGTATAGATCGCGTATTTACTCCCGTACAAGTAGTGACGCCAAATCTTTAGAGTGTACACTAGTGGCGAGTTTGAGATATGCATCGGATAATTCTCCTCATACGATTTTAACTGCCTAGATGCATAAACAATCGCCTTGCCCTTTTGCATCAAATCGCAAACTAACCCAAGTTTTGATGCATTACCGTAGATCACAAATCCATTGGAACCTTCTAGTATCGTCAACACTAATGCCGACACCAATCTCTCCTCTAGCTCCTGGAAGCTATGTCCGTATTTGTTCGTCCAAATGAACTTCCCACCTTTTCGGGTAAACCGTGTTATTGGACCCGCTATCTTGGAGAAACCCTCTATGAATCGCCGATAATATCTGGCCAAAGCTAGAAAGCTTTTCACGTCAGTGGCATTAGTAGGTCTAGACCAGTTAGTAACAGCCTCAACTTTAGTGCGGTCCACCTCAATCCCCTTAGCTGTCACTACGTGGCCCAAGAGCCCTACATGGACTAGCCAGAATTCACACTTCTTGAATTTGGCGTATAATCTTTCCCTTCATAGAGTTCCCAATACAATCTTTAGATGTTCGACATGCTGTTCCAAGCTCTTCGAGTATATCAGGATGTCATCGATGAACACGATAACAAGCCTATCCAAATACTTATGGAACACCCTGTTCATCAAGTCTATGAATATCACAGGGGCATTCATCAGAGTGAAGGGCATTACGCTAAATTTATAATGCTCGTAACGGGTTCTAATGCCGTTTTGGGTATATCTACTAACTTGATCTTCAATTGGTGATAACCCGACCTCAAGTCAATATTAGAGGAGACAACTATTCCCTTCAGCTCATCAAACAAATCCTCAATTTTTGAGAATGGGTATTTGCTCTTTATCGTCAACTTATTCAGGTCACGATAGTCAATACATATTCTTATACACCCGTCCTTCTTTTTCACAAATAGGACCGGTGCTCTCTAGGGAGACATACTTGGCCTAATAAAGCCCTTCTCCAAAAGTTCTTCTATTCAAACTTTTGACTCCTACAGTTCATTCGATGCCATATGATAAGGAGTTTTAGAGATAAGAGTGGCTCATGGTACCAGATCGATGGTAAATTCCACTTGCCTGCCAGGTGCAACACCCGACAGATCCTCGGGAAGCACATCGAGGTACTCATGTACCACTAGTACACTGTCCAGGGATATATCTTCAGAAGGTTTGCCTTGAAGGCTAACCAAATACCCCCGGACAGTCTGCTTTGCTAGAAGCTTCCTTGCTTGCATGTTTATAAGATGTCAGATGGACCGAGCAATGGTCGTCTGATATCCAAAGTTCATGGCTCAAGTACGAGCTATACAAACACGACCCACACGCTCACTCTTGGTCCAACGAAGTCAGCTACGAAATTCTCATATGCTAACCTAGCTGCTATGTCTGTTGGCTAGTTATGCATGATCTAGTTTGTTAGAGGGGGTTTTAATAACTTTTAGCCATATTTCGAGGACTTAGAGAAAGTTTCCTTGTCTTTATGTTGGTCACGTCTTTCTTAGAATCCATGTTATACTCATATTATGCCCATAAGCGAGTCTACAGAAATGTAGACCTTGCTTTGATACCAAACTGTAACGCCCTGAGTTCCAGGCACCCGAGACGCTACTAAACTTCTTTTAAGTCTCTTTTCAAAATAGCAGAAGTTTGACAGTTATATAAACAAGTGAGAAATTTTTTTACAATAACATAATAATATTTCATAAATAATTTCTAATAAATCTAAACAATTTCAAATGTAACTATCGTCAAAAATATCCAAAATTTGAGAAAATAACATTGTCAATAAATATTCAAATAATAGAGACCTTAACAATTAAACTTTTATTTATTTCCTTTCTTTCAATTGCTAGCCCCGGTCGAATCGCTGCCACTTCCAATGCCAGTTCCAATCACCTCTTTATTTCAAAACATTTTAGGTCCTGGAACTGGCAGTGATTCGACCGGGGTTGGCAATTGAAAGAAAGGAAATAAATAAAAGTTTAATTGTTAAGGTTTCTGTAGTTTGAATATTTATTGGCAATGTCATTTTCTCAAAGTTTGGATATTTTTTATGATAGTTACATTTGAAATTGTTTAGATTTACTAGAAATTATTTATGAAATATTATTATGTTATTTAAAAAAAAAGTTCTCACTTGTTTATATAACTGTCAAACTTCTGCGATTTTGAAAAGAGACTTAAAAGAAGTTTAGTAGCGTCTCAAAGACTTAGAACTCAGGGCGTTACATAGTACCTATATTGTTTTTTTCCATACATGTAAACGATCAAATATTATAGTTTAAGGGCTATTAGAAATGTGACTTTAGGCATAGAAAGGGAATCTCACATTAGGTATTTAGTGAAAAGAATTGAGGATGTATACCTATATTAAACTACTTAGAGAAGGGTTATGTATAATATGGCCTTAGCTTGTGGGCTTTGAGTTTCCAAAAAGTT
The DNA here is from genome assembly GCA_963692815.1 of Nyctanthes arbor-tristis. Lineage (NCBI taxonomy): Eukaryota > Viridiplantae > Streptophyta > Magnoliopsida > Lamiales > Oleaceae > Nyctanthes > Nyctanthes arbor-tristis. The sequence goes on from CAVNYN010059000.1 coordinate 36,229, forward strand.
TAAAATTTTAATAGATTATTATTGAAAAAAGTTTATTGTGAACCGGTGAACCGTATCTATCTTTAGTTCACACTGTCGGATTGCTTTTCAAATTGGTTCTGGTAGTTGCAAATTTTCTTCAATGTTTTTCATAGTTTTTTTTTTTGGAGATCATTTTTGATCTCTATTAATGAAAGATAACATATTATGGGTAGCACCTATATTTGTTTTTTTACACATACGTAAACAATCAAATATTATAGTCTAAGGGCTATTAGAAATGTGACTTTGGACATAAAAAAAGAATCAACATTCGTTATTTAGTGAAAAGAATTGATGATGTATACATATATTAAACTATTTAGAAAAGGGTTATGCATAATAGGTCCTTAGCTTATGGGCCTTGAACTTCTAAAAGGTTTAAAATTTTAATAGATCATTATTAAAAAAAATTTACTGTGAACCGGTGAACCGTATTCGTCTTTATCTCACACTATCGGATTGTCTTATGAATTGGTTCCATTATTCGCAAATTTTATTCAATGTTTTCCTTAAGTTGGTTTTTTTGAGACCATTTTTTATTTTCATTAATGAAAGATATTGTATTATGTGTAGCACCTATATCATTTTTTTACACACACATAAACAATCGAATATTATAGTTTAAGCGTCATTGGAAATGTGAGTTTGGGAATAGAAAGGGAATCCCACATTGGTTATATATTGTAAAGAGTTGAGAATATATGCCTATATTAACGGATAATTATTGAAAAAAATTTATTTTGAACCGTATCCGTCTTTATCTCACACCGTCAGATTATTCTCTAGATTGGTTCCAGTATTAGCCAGTTCCTGATTTTTCCAATTGACATGGTCATGACAGTTCAATTCTTTAAACACTGATTAAATTTTGTTAACATATTTAAATATTTAGTCTGTAGAAGGTGTATATTATGAAAAATTAGATATCATTAATCTAAAAAAAAAAAAAAGAAACCAAAAGGGGCAATAAATAACATATGTATTTTGTAGAAAAAGTTGATGTTCACTCATAGACAGTTTTATATAGATATTTCGAGAGTTATAAATTAAAAAGATCTGAAAATTATTATCTCTGTTAAAGATGACAAAATAACAAATTCTACTATAAATGTTATAATACATGTATTATCATTTATCATTTATTCTAGCTAAGTTTATCAGATGTAATATATTTTCTCGTGCGTTATACACTGACAGTCTAATACAAACTACAAAAAATTTCTTCAATGCTTTTCTTAGATTTTTTTGTATAGACCATTTTTATCTTCATTAATGAAAGATATCGTATTACGGGTAGCACCTGTATAATTTTTCTTTACACATACATAAATGATCAAATATTATTGTTTAAATCTTTTTTATATAATCATATTTAATCTGCTTGAATTGTTTATATTATATGGTATTATCAGCCCATGCAACGCACTGGTGAAATGACTAGTAATGCATTAATTATGTGTAGGAAAACCCACTAGACATAATTTTTAACCTTACTCTTGTATCATCAGTGCTGGACAATTGCATTTTTACACTTATTGTTCAATTATGATCACACATACCAGATCTTATTCACCTCACGATCATCGCCTCTTATGAACAAAAGATATCGACCCCTCAATGTGGGTTATAAAATCTAACTGGTATACATAATAATGCATTAGAAAATGCCTTTTTCGTGCAATGTGATGAAAATGGATGGTAAAGGATGCATCATCTACACTGAGTGTATATGGTATCCCCGGAACGGGACTCAGAGAAAGACAATATGCTACATAGTACTTTATATACATTCTTACAAGGTGTAGTTCTGGGAAATGAACAACGAAATATTCATTTTTCTCTATCTATTTGTCAATACGGTAATCCTTAATTTTCCTTAAGAATGTTCAAGCACCAATGTGTTGTGTGTATCAGACAATGATTTAGCATAATATCAGCATATAATCTCACCCTACTTATATCATATGTCTAATATCATAACAGGCTCAGGCATCTAGTGCTTGAACATCCTGTAGTTGAATGAGAAGACACTTACCATTTTGTCATTATTGTTAAGCATTGACCTGAATGCATTCAAGTATATGTGACATTTTAACATCAAAACTAAATTTTGGGTATAAATATATCGTACTTTATTTGCTAAATCTTTATATAAAGAGACATGATTATTCTTCATAATTTAAAGCTAAATAATTGCAGTTATTAAGCCACACCATTTTCATTTCTACACGAAATAGTGGTTCATACCGAGCAAGTCCGGTTTGTTTCCGCAGCTGTACTAATATTGATTCTAATCCTGGACTTGTCTTTCTTGATCTCGATCAGTAGGTCGTATATACACCATGGGAAACTAATATAGTGATCCCGTTGCAATCCCTCATTGTAGCATCCCCAGTATCTCGGGTGATAAGTGACATGATACCAGGCAGATGCTTTTGCATACAAATCGTCTGATTCATTCCCTTTCTTGAACATTTTCTGAGCTTCGCTCCTTAGTGACCTCATGGCTGCACCAATGGCATCGGCATCTCGTCTTCGATCGAAACCCTTTGACATCTTTATAATACCCCCACTCAATATCTCAGCCTCTGTTTTAATGCCATAGTACTCCATCAAATTACCCAACTTGTAGTCATACTCAGTTTTGCAATAAAATGCTTCGTCGATATAGTTTTCAAATCCATCCATCTCCATGTCAGGATCATAAGAGTTTCTTGCCACTTCTAGGGTAAAAGATTTGATATGAGTAGTATAAGGAGCGATGCATTTCACATCCCTAAACAACTTGCCAATAACACATGTTGATTCATAGGACATTCTGTCAAACTTTTCCATGAAATCTGGATATTCTTTCACACGTAAGTGAGCAGGTATTTCTGCAGCAACACCAGTTTTTGGAAAGTCGACTGCAGTGGAGAACAACTCTGCCAACTCTAAGCAAGGCTTACTCAATGCCTTGTATGGTTCTTTATCAGCAAAGACAGTATGCGCATTTGCAATGGTTCCTAAACTGCCATTCATAATATAATTGGTGAAGTACTCCTCTACTTCCTGTACCACAAAAAGAAAAAAAAAGTGAACACTCCATTTTGTTGAAAATACATTAAGTATCACGTTTGCAAAATTTTAGACATGATGTTAAAGAAAAACTCAACTCCTAATTTCAACTTATAGCCATTATTATGTCGAGGGATCCCATCATCATTCTTCGTTACTTGTTTTATGACATTCAGATCGGAAGAGCACACGTCTTAGCTTGACTGGGACATGTTTTACAACTTTGAAGACTTGGGATGACTGAAATTCTTCAAAAAAATTCATTTTAACAGAATAGAAACGCAAATAAATTGGTGGGCAACAAAATTATTTTTCTGTAAAATCAAACAGCTCTATCGAGTCATCCAAACACCAACACAAATAACTCAGGTATCCAAGCATTCACAAAAGATTTACAAAGGGAATCTGAAGCAATATAACTTGCCAACAATTAATCTAACAAATAATGTTCCAAAATTTGAGTCTTTCAACTATACTAAACTTATTATAACATACAGAGGCAATGATTTTATACCATGCTAGGTACTAAAGGAGATCTCAGTAAAGTAGACAATATAAGCCGAGGATATAAACTAGCTGATATACCATAACGCAGAATCTTTAAGCAATACTCTCCAAAGTCAGCAAAGGGGATCCAATAAATAACATGAAGAATAGGCTTAAGTGGTGTCTATTGGAATCATGATAATTAGTAACTAAAAATAATATGACGACAAACAGAGTGAGGATATAGAAGTTCTTTTGCCACACATCTTTTCATTTGGAAAGGATCCACGTCTTTCAATTTTTACGGATTAAATATGCAAAAATAGAACATATGAGTTGAAAGGCTAATACAACAAGCACCATATAAATATGGCATTACCTCGATCGTCACATCATGATCTATTTGTACGATAGGAGCTGGTGTATAATCCATAGGCTGGCATTGCTTTGGTGGAATCAAATCTGGATCCCAACAAACAAAGTAAATGTCGCCGTCCAAGTCACTCCCAGAACATTCGTTTGGGTGAGGTCTGTTTTTTATTTAAAAAAAAAGTATACACTTTAATAGAAGATAAATTACATATTAGTTAATTTTATTAGAAATAATAGGACATGCTAGTAAGCCGAGAATTCTACATTTCTATACAGTTCAGCAGAGGAAATCATGATTCAAAGTGATTTCACTGAATTGGAAAAATGCGATCAGATGTCATAGTAGTACAAAATTACCCACTACATAAGCATATATGTATTGTATATTGAGATATTCTCAATTTACAAACTAGCATGTTCACAAATGATATATTTCATATAGGGTCTGTCATCTTTTTGAGCTCAATTGGTCCCTGGCCTCTACTTTATGCCAAATTGTCCCCAGCTTTAACTTGTCATGCCCAACAGTCCATTTTTAGTCAATCATTAAGCACAACTTGCACCATCTCCAATTTTATTTCAAAGCCAAACCTGGAAAATCCCTAGCCACCACTCTCACTTATTTATAGGGGTAACTATATCCATGCCACTGACTATCTTCTACTAATCGAATAATAACTTAAGCATATAATAAAATTAAAAATATATTTTCATGATTACTCTAAGTAAATGTCTTTATGGATTGAGGTCTGACAAATTCTTCATTGAGTTAATATTACCCAACTAAAAAAAGGGCACTATATTTTGCTTGGAGAATTGCAATAGTTTGGGGAATTTTTTGGCAAGCAATCTTTTAGTGGTTTTAAGTAGTTTCAGTCAAAGTTTTACCAACTCAAATCAAGCCACATCCACTTGAAACTAATAGAATGTAAGATAGATACCATTTGTGCCAATTACCATTTTCAGGTATAATAAAGGGAAGATTTATGACACTTTATTTTACCTTTAAGTAATATTCTTCTTTAGTTCCAATTATTACTAGTTTACAGTTTATCTTGGAGACAGCGTACTACATGTTTACCATAGAGATTTTAGAGAAATTCTTGAGCCAATGTTGTACTCTTGACTACATAAAATATATTCCCAAATGCTATAGACCCATAACAGTTATTGCATATTAGTTAAGAAGCATTCAAGAAATGAGCTTTTACCTACTCCCTTTCTGAGGGAATACAACACAGTCCACCATATGGTGCAATGCTGGCACATCAACAGCCAGTAATTTACGGATATCACCAGGGTGCAAGCATGGGTTTTTAGCAACCGCGACCGTTCCTTTAACAATGCCACTTGATGTATTCTCATAGGAGCTACGGAAATCCTCATAGAATCTTCTACGTCTAGCACCAGAAAGCTGAACAAACACCTGTCCATATTCCAAGATTCCAGTTTCATCTAGGCATCCCATCAATTGTCTAGCTTTAGGAACAAAAATTCTTGATTTCACCCGCAAATCCAGTAACTTCGATGCACGGAAAGCTTGTAGCATCATTGAGAGAAATGGTTCAGCATCAGGTTGATAACCACACCTCATCATTTCCTTGAGAATGTTTGTTTTTCCTCCTGGAGCCATCAAATCCAATACCTCCTTGGCCATCCATGGATTAGTTAAAATAGCATCAAGCTGAGCTACCTGCTCTCTTTGCATCTTCTCGAAGACACGATCCTCTACTCCAAGAGTTGATAAAAGAGTAATAATTTGCCGATTCATGAAACAAGGTCGATATTTGCTCCATGCCAAAACATCTAATTTTGTATTATTTGAATCATATTTCAACATGCTTGGTCTCAATGACAACTTCCATGGTGAAGAGGGATCAACAGCCACAACACCTTTATAGCCACCATATCTAATCTGAAATGCAGAACGAGAATAATTTCTGAGCCCACATTTTAAGGCAACCCTCTGAGCAAAATCAAGAGATATCTTCCCAATACCATCAGAAAAAACATACTTGGTTCCACCTGTTGTTACCTCTATGTCGGGAATAAAGTCAATCTCATCTGCAGCAACACTTAAAGTTTCTGTAGACGATCCAAAAGATTGGCCAAGTCTTGTAGCATACTTTGCCACGTTTCTTATAGAGCGAAAATTACCCATCCAGTCACGGATAACATCAGCATTACAATTAGCTATTGAAGCAAACATCCAGCAAGAGTTTTCTCGCAACTGACTAGAGGAAAATGCGAGAAAATCAAATTTCTTGTCACCGATAACTATGCCATTTTGAAGAGTAGTCAATATCCTGTCATAGATCTCCGTTCTTTTATTCACATTATTACCTGAAGTTATTTTGGGAGATAGATCAGTAGAATAAAATTTATCCCACTCTTCGTCCACAAAAGAAACACGAAGAAAATTATCCATATGTTCTCGATAATGGCGTAGGACACGGTTTGACATATTCACTTCGGGACCAAAGAAATACACTTTGCTTGGAGTTACTTGAACCCTGCGAACGTATACCAGTCCATCATCTAAAATAATAGTGGGTGATTTCGGTGGTTGACTCATCTTCTGGTATTTGTTGTATTGTTCCAACAACCAAGTCACAGGATCATAGCACCATTCCTTTAAATTATAAAGTTTCTCCAGAGCATTCTCTATTGTATCCATGGAAATATTTGTTCTCTGTGGATCAACCAGAGAAAAAAATTTGGCACCTAGATTTGGACCTGGAAGACATCCATTCTGTACCAAGCAGCTTATCTTAAATAATATGTTATATGGCAATTCAATTCCTCTAGGAGGATGCAGAATGGGAACAAGGGATGAAGAGTTACAAAAAGGAGAACCATTCTCCAAGATAAATTGGCTTTCACTTTCCTTGTAGTATTCAAAATTATCTGGGAAATTCGGAAGTTTCATTTCATTAGGAAGCTGAAGACACAAGCCAGAAGATTGTCCAATACGTGCTGTAGTAAAATCTGTTGTTCTAATCCACTGGTCATCTGGAGTTTCCTTGAAATAGCTATAGACAGATTCACCAACCTTTTTATAGATCAGGGGAGCGCCAAATAACTGCAAATAAGCAATATAAGATAGAAGAGTTCCATTAGCATTCATATCTTGCTTCATAATAGAAATTACACACATGTATAGTTTTAGAACTTCATATAACATATAACGAAAATATATATATTATTTAAAAAACATCAGAAAGTTAAATGTAAAACCAAGAAGTGCAACACACGGAATTTCTTGGGTGTTTATGAAGTTTAGATCATCCAAGAATGAGAAGTCATTATTGGACCCTGAGTTTTGCTTTCAAGGTAGATCATATAATTTTTAGTTAGGTATTCATACCTTTGTTGTAAATTTATGATGCCATCCAATCTTGAAGGATATAATACCACAGTATAGGTCTTTGCTTTCATAATCTGGTAGGCTAGTAACCCTCAAATGTTACTGGAAACGAACAGTAATGAAAATTCTACATTTCCAAAAACATCTACCAAAAACAGAATGCAATCTCCACGAGAGGACTTAATTCTCTGGCTAGCTTTGAGTCTGATTTAGACATCTGGTGAAGGTTTAGCTTCTATGGTACTATAGGACATTCTTGCATGTAGAAAATAGTGCTGGATAGAATTAGACTTATAGAGGGAAGACTTATCATAGATCACAGTGTAAGATCAAGGTACAAAGAAATCACGCGTTTTAGGTGAGAGAACTATATGTATTTAATAATTTTTTTATTCAAAAAACTTCAAAAATCACAACTTATTTCTATTAAGGGTAAATTACAGCAAACGCCCCCAACTTTTTGCATCTATTTGCCTTTTCCTCCTCAACTTTTGAAAAGGGACCAACAGACCCCAAATCGTGAAACATGGGTACTATTCATCCAAATTGTCAAATTCAACTAACTACTCCGTTAGTCAAGTCTAGTCAACGCCCCTGACCAGCACACTCCCGAATTAAGTAAAGGACAAAAGAATGAAAATGATAGGGACATTTGCCGTAATTTACACTTCTATTAGCACTTATGTTAATGGTCTAATATATATTGATTCTGTGTTTGCAAAAGTTCAGACGTGTGCTCTTCCGATCTCTATGATTGAAGTTATATACTCTATATAATATAGGTCTTTAATCCATACAACTAATGGAGAACATACGAAAGCTTTGGAGTATTATTTTCGAACATGTTCATAATTCTTTTATTCTTCATTACTTGTACGTTGTTCTAATGCCTTGTGCCACGAAACGGTCCAAATGTAGTAATAGCACATTGCATTGTAATTAATGCTCTTTCCTCCGTGATCATATCCCCTCTACTACCAAACAGTTTGCATTGTTATTATAGTTGAATTATCTAAAATTATAATCTCCACCTACCCTTGTTTTGACAATTAGTCAGTTAAATCCATATGTTTCAGATCTTTCAATCCCCCCTACTCATTCTGCCTCTACATCATTTTAAATTTCCATAATTTTATCCCAATAATGAGAATCAAACATTCTATAAATAAATCATTGCTTTATCTAGTATCAGATAGGTTACCCTCTAAATAGCGTTGTGTATGAAGAAAGTAGACTGACATAACACGTAAACAGATCCGATATTACATCGGATCAATAGGCAGAGAGCATGCATATGGCCTTTAAGAAATAATATATAATATATAATAATAAAAGGAATAAGAATCTTTATTTTTTTATTTTTTTAATTATTAAAAAAAAGGGAAGCCATGGAATTGAATTCTTATTAGAATAAGTAGTATTAATAGGTATAATAAGCACATCTTGTATGAGAATCTAAGTTACCTTTTAAGATGATTTGAAGTGACAAAGTTCTAAAACCAATAACTTCAAGGTAAATGGTCTATCACTGATTGAAGCTTAGGCAAATGTAGAGTAAAAAAAGTATTACTGCATGTTCTTAGGACACACGTGTTTGGGAATTGAAGGCAACAATCGCCAAAATTTATGTCCATCGGCCGGAAAGTTATCAGAAAATACTAATGGATGTAAAATTTTAAAATAAATAACACATTCATCCATTCAAATGGAAAGACAGAAATGAAAATAACCTACTAAACTAAATAAACAAACCTGTACAAGAAGAAGCTTTCCAGTACGACCTGGTGGACGATATAGAACAATCTGCCATATATTCTCGTACGAGAGCTGAAGCTTGTACTCAACAGAATTAAAGCTGAGAAGGAAGTACATCTTGTTCGGCGCAATTCCAAATTTAACAGAAACATCTGCACATTTCCATAACACCAGAAACTTCTCTGTCGATATTTGACATCCAAAATGCAAAGTTATCTCTTCCATTTCATGCATGTACATTATAGGATTTTGTACAATGTCGTTATTCATTTCCCAAGCCTTCAAATAAGAACTCCCAAAGTAGAGACCTTTTTCCGCCAAATATATAACTTTGTCAGCGTATGTGCTATTCGTAAATTGGACCCTGGCATATGCTCTTCGCCCTTCTCTGGGCTGCTTTACTTCTAAGGCAACTACAGCTCCAATGCCTGTAGATTGTTCCAAGAACCTCTTAACTGTTTCAGCAGCAACAAGATAAGGAAAGCCAAACACTTGAATTGTTTTTCCCATGGCCATGTGGTATGGCTGAACAGTACCTGTTTTTTGGTCATGGAATAAAACTTATCAATTTGAAGATCAATCATCAAGACAGACACAGTACGCAGAAATTTTACAGCAAATGGGTCAAGTCAAGAATGTAGAACAAAACACTACTTCAAGATCACAGGCTTCTTCTTCTTCTTCAGCTGCTTCATAAAAAGCAGTGAATCACCAAAAAATAACCCATGAAAATGGATTAATTAAGCGTTCGTAAAAAAGAAAGAACTTACCAAGATCAGATTTTCCAAGTGGCCGGGGGTTCAAAAGTGGAAACTGCTTCAATATCACAGGCTTCTTCTTCTTCTTCTTTGAAGAGCCGAAAGCAGGCTTATATATTATTATCTAGGTTGCATGGAAAGGGAAACCCACAAATTAATAACAAAAAGATAAGAATATTTTTTAGTTTTTCATTGGTTTAACAAAGGAGAAGAATATTCTTTGGTTTTTCTTTGGTTTAATTGCAATCACAATATCACAAATTGAATTTAATCATAAGTTTATATAAAGTTAGATTAAAAGTAATTTCTAGATCGAACTCATAAATATTTAAATTAATTATAAATTAACGTTTAGTTTAATATAATTAAGATTTTATATTTCTTAAATAGTTGTAAATTTTTAAGAGTTTCCTAAAATTTTTTTTAGAGTTTCCATTGAGTTTTCAAATTTTGTAAAAAAAATAGGAAACTTTTTTGGAGTTTTCAAAATGTTATCAAAGAGTTTCAGTTTTCAATACAAAACGCTGATTTTTTAGAAATTTCCGTGCTTCCTAGATTATTATTATTATATATGCAAGTAAAGATCATGTTTGTGGGTCAAACCACGTGGGAAGAGTTCAATCCGAATTCCCAGTTCATTCTTTTTTCTTCAACATTTTTTTTCCTTTCTTTTATTTATATATATACAATTGGGAACTTTAGAGAGAGCATTAGCTATTACTCAAACTCAGGACCTTATTTTGCTACAACCATCCCTAATAGATTCTTTAAACAAAAAATACTTTTTAATTTAGAGAATCAATGCATAAAAATAGTCTTTAAGATTTTTTAACAAGATATTAGAACATCTCGAAAGATTTATTAAAAAATCCTTCCACCTATGTGGCACACATGGATACTTACAATGTAGATTTGACATACACATGATTTTGATTTGAAATATATGTAGCGTACATCTATACACGCCACGTGATGTAGAAGTTTTTAACAAAATTTTTGGAAAATTTTTGCAAATTTTCCTGGCATTATTATAATTAAAAATTAACTTTTTCATGTGCTCGTAAAAATAAAAAAAGCCTACCCTCACAAAAAAAAAAGAAAAAGAAAAAGAAAGAAAAGGAAAATTAACCGCTGCCATCATTTACAAAAATTAAAAAAAAAAAAAACGACACCGTCTTTATTTATTTTTACGTTTACATCCCTAATATTTTCTTAATTGCATTATTTCGCATAACCTGCTGTTGGAAATAATGATTTTCATTCAAAATTTTTGACGACATTTTCCAGTTTGAGGAAAAAAATAGTAATTGTACTTAAATAGAGGTTGTGTTTTTTTTCCTATTATTTTTCCTAATAAAATTTGGAAACAAAACTATTATTGAATACAAGGTACTATTGTTCTAATGTGACTAAAAATATTAAGAACATAAGTACAGCAACATATAATGCAATTAAAATATGGTTCAAAAGTTTGATATTTTAACAACTTAGGTTGGAAGATGAAACAAAAAATAAAACAAAAAACAACTTAGGTTGGAAGAAATTGACAGTGTTAGAAAGATAACCAAATAAGAGAAAGGGTACTATTTTGTTACCTATCTTTTCATGTAGACTTGCTGACGAAGTCTCCTCTCCATAGGTCTATTCTCCCATAGCCAATGGCTATACTTGTGGAAATAAAATTTGTCTCCCCATTGTCAAAGTGAAAAAGCAAATTACGATGCTTGGTTGTTATGGTCGTACATCTTTACTCAATAATGATCCTCACGCAACTTCTTAGCAAGGACATACAACTTACGTGCACTAATGAAGAGGCAAGGCATAAAACCAGTACAACTTTACTCGATAATAATTCTCACGCGCAAATTCTTAACGAAGTCACACAAGTTACGTGGACTAATGAAGAGGTATGGCATAAAACCAGCGACACGGCATGTGTGGTTTGAACTATGGCCTTTCACCAGAAACGTGAACATCTAACCACGGCAATACAATTCGAACCACCTTTTATTTGATTTTTTTCCTTTTTTGTTTTAATTCAATGTAAAGGTAAATGTGTAATTTTATAAGGGTTTAATGGTTCACATAGACTGAAAAGGTTAGTGCAGAAAGATTTCCTTAACAAGTTGAAGACCCATGAAACCAGAGAAACAAAGGTTGGGTCAACAAATTTATACTACCCGGACAATAAATTCCATTTAATCCCCACATGATTTTGAGGTCTCTTTCAACAAATTCTCAAAAATTTTTTAAAAAAAATTCCCACTCATGTGCATGTATAGATACATGTTATGTGAATTTAAAATACACATGACTTTGATTTAATATATACATAGGTGCATCTATACACGCTACATGGGTGGGAAGTTTTTTAGGAAATTTTTGAAAATTTTCCGTAGTTTTGATTTCTTTTCAAAATCAATTCTTACTCAAACTTATTTTATCCACACATTTATTGATTAAAATAATATATACATAAATTAGTAAATAATCCTTACTTTTGAACCAATAATTATGTCAAAAAGTCATTTTTCATAATCAATTCTTAAAATAACTTAAATCATACAGGCCTTTAGACAAAAATGTCTAAAAAAAATGTTTGATAAAATAGAAATGTCAAACTATATAATTGTTGTTGCTTTAAAAATGATGTGATTTGACTAATAAATATAAGTAGGGATAGCAATAGGACAGGGAATACCCAAATCTGACAGGGAACTAGCCTGAATGGGGTTGGGATTCCCCGATTTAATTGGAGATGGGGCAGGAATGGGGATGAAAGTTCATCCCAGAAGTGGGGATTGGGTAGGAATGGGGATTGCCATCCCCGACCAGATCCGATCCCCGTGCTGTTTAAATTCTAAATTATTTTTATTTTTATTTTTATTTTATCAAGTCCAACAACCCCATTTTACAGGCGTTTGAATTTTAAATTGTTGTAGATTCATATTTGCATTGTTTGAGTGTTTTAATCAAGATGTTGAGCGGTTTTATTTTTATTTTTTTAGATTGAATGTTTGAGTGGTTTTAATTTAATTATGATTTTGCAGTTTGAATTATTATTAATATTATTTTTTTGGGAAGGGAGGGGGGTATGCATGTAATTGCAGTTTTTAAGTATATATTTGAATTGTAAAAATGTATAGTTTATGTATCATTTGAATTTGTAAAAGATGTTGTCGGTAGATATATGGATTAAATGGGGATAAATGGCAACCCGACCCTACTGTCCCTGACCCAAAATTGTAAAGCCCAAGTTTTCCAAAAGAAACGCTACTAAATGTTAACTTACATTATACATGCACGGACAAATAGACGGAAACATGATTTTATATATATATATATATATTTAGAAACCAAATCTCAAAATTCCAAGTATGGAAAACTCTTGGCAACATAATTAATTCAAAATAAGAAGAGCCATTCATCTATTGGTAAATAGATAATTAAACAAAAATTTTAGGGAGACATGAAAAATAGACATTATTAGGTGACATTTTTATGTAGTATAATTGTATTAGATGATGAAAAAATAGTCATGTAATCATCCCCCAATGAATGTGAGTCACATAAGAATATCATCTATTAATATCACTTCTACATGTCTCCCTAGAATTGCTCATAATTAAATACATAGATTGTCAAAGATAATCTCCAAACTCTTGAAATTTCATAAACTAGTTTAACACCCGTGCGTTGCACGGGTTGCAAACTGGTAAAAAAAAAAAAAGGGGAATGTTAGATAGATGCGAACTTTTTTCACCCATGGTTAAGAGATTGAAACATATTAATAGCTCGGGTAAAATATGGTACATATATAGAATTAAAACTGAGAAAGTTAAGATTATGTAAAATTTGAATTATATTTTAAAGACAAAACATATTGTACATATACCCTGTCTTTAAATACAAGGACTAAAACGAAGTCCAAACTCATGATACACTCGTAAGTAGAGAATCAAGTAATATAGACCAGAATATTAAAATAAACACCATACTATTACATGTGTACGGTCTAACTACAAAACACAAAACGATATAATATCACACTGATCTAATTTAAAGTTATTCCACCTTCAGAGAAGAGGAAAATTGTACTATATTATTACACTCTATAAAATATAAGTTTTTCCTTTTTTTTTTTTTAAAATACGCAACAAGGATGGAGGGGAGGGGTTGAGTAGGTGCGGTTTGAACTCAAGATCTCTTTTCTGAAAGGTAAGTATCAATTCACTGTACTACAATTTGAACCACACGAAATATAAGTTTTTATCACACAATTTGTTAAAGAGAAGTGGATCAAATCAAACTCATAACATGGAATGAATAGTTATAATACTAATGATGAATGAAGGACTTTGTAACTAATTTATAAACATTAATACAATTAGACTCCTCAAAAAGAGTAAATCACAATTATTAAAAAGAAAGAAAGAATACTTGACCCAAGCCCGCTCCGTTGTCATTTCTAGAAGGGAATAGGTTTCAACGTCAAAGAATAAAATCAAAATCACAAAGAGGAATAAAAAAATTGTACTGACACATAAAAAAATGTTATAATTAAATTGGTATGTAACCTTCTTACTTGTAAGTATTTGACTCCTAAAGTATTAATATATAACACATTTATTTCATCTGTAAGATACAAATGGTGTTTTAAAAAAATCATAGATCTTATGAATAATTGACATACAGAAAAAAATTTGAATGTTGCCTAAGTTACGATAGAAAAAATATAATCGCATGCAATTATTATTCATTAAGGCAAATAAAATTGAAAATAAGAGCCCATAAATAATTGTTATGACAATAAAAGTATTTCAATATAGATATATAGTTTACTAACATCTAGTGAAAATAATAGATGAAGTGAAATATAGTTACCACATAGCTAAAGTACTCGAAGCATATGCAAGTCGCAAAAAAAAAAAAAAAAAGTGTTCTTAAAAATAGGATTAAATGTGAAGTCTGGCTCCAAACTCGGAGCCCTATCTACTTTCCTAGAAACTTGCAACTAAATGTTGCAATTGGATTTTATGTTTGCTAGAAACAGCTTTAGATTTTTTATTTTTATTATATCTATTTAATCTAAACTAATTAAGACAGATAATCTGGATGGGCATTAAAAAATTACTAACTCATAAAGGGGGGATTATTGAGAAAATGTATCCTAACATAATTATATAAACCGATGTTTAAAAAGAAATACATCCTAAAAGAAAAAAAAAAAAACCATTTGGAATATGATAAAAAGAATAACCATTCATTTTGGTACAACAAAGAATAGTAAATGAATCAATAATTGCATTTGATTGTCATCTTTTCTATTTGGCCGAACTCATTTTAGTCACGTTTTTTATATTTTTTATTTAAAATTATTCCAATTTATTTATAGGTGAATTATTGAGAAAGATTATCCCAATATAATTTGTCCTCATACAAATAAAGAGATCACTAAAAATAAGATGTCGAATAATAATAACAGCAGTAGTAGTAATAATAGTAATAATAATAATAATAATAATAATAATAACCTTCATAATTGCGTGAAAAACCAATAGGATACTAAAGAAAGTGGACACAATCTTTTGAGAGTTTTATGCTAATAGAAGTACATAGTGGTGTCTATTGGAAGTTCATTACTATATTGATTATTATTCTTCCAATATTGTGTTTAAGAAAATGTAAAGCATATTCAAAATGGTTTGTCATGTGTAATATCGGACGATACTTTGATACCTGATAGATATAAAATTTGAAAATTAATATATATATATCTGTATGTGTATGAAATAAATTAACATGTTGCATTCTATAATTTGGTTTATATATTGATAAGTGCATGAAAATATATAGTATGACATTGAGTTATACAATTAATTAGATCACTACCAAAAAGCAACTATAAATTAAAGCACACAAGGAAACCAAGTAGAAGAAGATAATTCAAATAGAGATTATTAACGCTAAGATAATTTTCACATACACCCATTCATAATCCTGGAAAAAAGAATAATGATATTAGAAATTTGGGAAACCTACCAAAAATTAGGAACTCGGTCGAAATTAAAATAAATAAAATAGAAGAATATAACGTCTATAACAATGATGAATGCAGATTATAAGGGAATTGTATGTGTACACAAGAATCCCTTGTCACCTTAATGAACGGAACTGGAAACATTCTTCAAATGCAGAATTAGAATAGTAATGTGACTCTTAAAAATGGAAGTAATAGACGCAATTGGCGGTCAATATTGCAAATATGGTAGGCTGATATGTAGGTGTTTCGAAGAGATAAGCGAAGTCGTAGGAAATATGATTTGCAGTTATTTGTAGAAGAGGAGGTGCACGTGTATAAGTAACCACGATTAAAAAGTATTTTCAAAGAAAAATACAAAACAAGTAAATAAATAATTAAATAAATAAAGAGCAGTATAATAAGTGATACATGGATGATGTCAGCAAGACGTTTAGGTGGGAAAACACCTTTAGAATACTGTTAATTTAGGAATATATAGATAGATAATAGAGATATATATATATATATATATGTTAAAAATCTTTAACATAGATCTGCATGAAAAAAAGGTGTCACGTAACTTTTTGTTTTAAAAAATCACATAATAATTATTTAGCATTTACTAAAAACTAACTTACAGTCATTTGTAAAAAGTCACATTTCATATAACTTTTCAATTAAAAAGTCGCATACATACTAAAATTAGATTTACAAAAAAGTCACATGCCACGTAACTTTATGTTTTAAAAAGTCGCTTATGATTATTTGGCATTTGCTATATACAGACATACTAAAAAAAGTTACAATACACGTAACTTCTTCAATTAAAAAGTCGCATAATTAAAAAACCTCTATTTAATTTAAAAGTCACATTTTATTTTAAAAAATGTTATACTAATTATCACCTTTTACATCTAAAAGTTACACAAATAAGAGTAATAATCAAACAAAGAGATTAAGAACAAGTTAAATATAAAAATTAAAAAGTCACAGTTAATTTTAAAATATTATATTAATTGTCACTTTTTACGTCTTAAAATTACAAATAAGAGGAAAATCCAAATGAACAAGTGAAAGGGGAAAATGGAAAAAAGAAACCAAGATAAACGAAATGTGGAGAGAAAGGGGAAAATGGGAAAAATGGAAAGGAAAAAAAAAAATGTGCCCGTGTTTGACTTTTAGTGGACTGTCAAACACAATTAATCACCAAACTTTTCCCTAATTTTATTAATAGATTAAGTTGTAATTCATTTTCTTAAATGTTTTCACGTAATTTCCAATAGCTTTTAAGTTATTACAGTACGTGGCCTAATTTGCCCTAGAGTAACCGTATGCCGAATTTACTCCATCACATGGCCCATTGTCTCGTGAATGGATGTGTAGTGTGTGGGACTGAATGGTAAAATTGTTAAGAGAGTTAGGAATTTGTGGTTGAGAGAGAGAGAGAGAGAGAGAGAGAGATGTGAGAGAGGGGAATTTGGGTTTGAGAGAGAGAAACGGAGAGACATGCCTGAATGATTTCCGGTTTGAGATGGAAAAGAGGGGAATTTGGGGTAGAGAGAGACAGACGCCTGAAATAAATTTTTTGGGGTGGATTAATGAATATCAGCATGATTTATTTGCGGGGTTCCCAAGAGAATAACAATGAATTAGGAGATTGTTTGTATTATTCTCAAAAAAAGGCTATGGTCAAAAAATAGACTGCACATATATAAAAGTAAAAAAAAATATATATATATATATATATATAGTATTGTGGCTCGCCATGCTCAACAGCCTTATTTGGGTTTAGAGAGAAACACTGGAAACAAATTTTTTGTTGTGAATTGAAACAAATTTTGAGAGAGCCCAATCCGGGAACGCTATGTATGCTCTTTTACTTAATGTTCGTAAATAGAATGATGCTATTAGTCCCGCGACTTATAAAAATTTAAACAAAATCACTAATGCAACAAGAAGAAGCTCAAACAAAATCACAAGAAAGTCAGAAAAAATAATCGATTTCAAGAAAGGGATAACAGTGGCTGTTAAAAAAATTTAATTCTTCATTCACCTACAAAGAATTGCAACTATCCTCTCACCTCGTAAACCCTAGGCAGCAGAAATACCACCGCGAATGTCCGCCTCCACTGTCGACCGACGCCCTCTCTCTATCTTCGCTTCTCTCACCCCCATTTGGAAACCCACGTCTGTTGTCAATGACCGGATGTGATATGGGGAAAAAAGAATGTAATTTCAAATGGAATTAAAGGACAGTTTGGTCATTTTATGGGTTCGGGCATCTCGCCGGCATACGAGATGTGGGTAAAGTAGTATTTTTCATGTAAATATATTTGATGAATGCAGAATTACAGATAACGACATTTTTTTTTCATTTCCTTTTCAACAAAATTCAATACTCAATCCCTTTTCATTGTTTCTGATAAATTTCTAGCACCCTATTTCACTCTTTTCTTGTGTCAACCTTCTCTCTACGCCCATAAAATTGAACTCTATTTTCACAGGTGTTGTATACGTTTGTTCAGGCACTACTACATAATTGGACATAAAAATGGAAATACGCGTAGGTTTTTAGGAAAAGCGACGCGCAAAAAATACGCGGTGGCAAAATTGTAATAAACGCTGTATCTTAGGCGTCGGTTCTGCACTAAGAACCGACACCCCAAATTGATTAGGAAAATGGGCGTCGGTTGTTATCTGGAAACCGACGCCTTTTTGTACTGGGACCGATGCCCAAAATTAAATTAAGCGTCGGTCCTAATGAGGGACCGACACCCGTTCCATTTATATCAGCCCCAACTTCGCGTTCCCCATTGAAGTTTCTGTTGGATATTTGATTTTGAACTCCATTATTGTCGAACCCGAACTTCAGTCTGTAAATCCCATTTCGAGATGAACGCAAGGATAATAGAAAAAGGAAACAGAAAGAACTGATAGTATGTCCCTACCGCGATTGTAAAAATCTACAAAAGTATATAACTATATGGAAGTGAAGCACCATTTGATTATGTGTGGTTTTAATGAAGGTTATACGCAGTGGTTTTAACATGGTGAGGATTTACTTCCTACAACTAGTACTGGTGTCAATGAGGATGCTCAGGAGTAGAGCACGGTAAACAGGAGTGATGAAATTAATATATCCAGAGAAGATAATGATGATGTTCAGAACGACTGGATTGATGAAATGATACGTGATATAGGATATGATTTCACTGAGGCTCCGCACATTTTTGACGGCTTGTTCCTCGATTCTGAAAAGTCATTGTTTCCTGGATGTAATAAGTTTACAAAGTTGTCTGCTGTGTTTAAATTGTACAATTTGAAAGCAAGGAACAGATAGAGTGATAGGAGCTTCACAGGGTTGTTAGAACTTCCAAAAGACATGATTTCAGAGGATAATGAGCTTCCTAGCTCGACCTACAAGACAAAGAAATTGTTGTGCCCGTTGGGTATGGAGATTGAGCAAATACACGCATGTCTAAATGATTGTATCTTGTATCGGCATCAGTATGAGAACTTGCATATGTGCCCAAATTGTAGGGCATCGCGGTATAAGAGAAAGAGCAGTTACGATAAACGTGGGGACAAGAAAGGCCCTCCGGCCAAGGTGTTATGGTATCTGCCAGTGATACCTAGATTCAAACGTTTGTTTGCAAATGCAAACGATGCAAAGAAAATGCAATGGCATGCTAAGGGGAAGAAAGAAGATGAAAAACTCTGACACCCAGCTGATTCTCCAAAGTAGAGGAATATAAACATGATATTTCCCGAATTCGGTGGCGAAGATAGAAATCTTAGGCTTGGACTATGTACATATGGAATGAACCCACATAGTAATATGAGTAATCGACATAGCACTTGGCTGGTTCTTTTGGTGTGTTACAATCTTCCTCCTTGGTTGTGTATGAAGTGGAAGTACATAATGTTGTCGTTGTTGATTTCGGGGCCTAAACAGCCGGGAAATGATATAGATGTGTGCCTTGCACCACTCATTGATGATCTGAAGTTGTTGTGGAACGAAGGCGTGTCAGTGTTCGATTCGCATAGCCGATCAATTTCACAATAGGAATTTAATACGCGCAAATCCTTAACGAAGTCACACAAGTTACGTGGACTACTGAAGAGGTATGGCATAAGACCAGCGGCACGGCATGTGTGGTTTGAACTATGGCCTCTCACCAGAAACGCGAACATCTAACCACGGCAATACAATTCGAACCACCTTTTATTTGATTTTTTTCCTTTTTTGTTTTAATTCAATGTAAAGGTAAAAGTGTAAGTTTATAAGGGTTTAATGGTTCAAATAGACTGAAAAGGTTAGTGCTGAGAGATTTCCTTAACAAGTTGAAGACCCATGAAACCAGAGAAACAAAGGTTGGGTCAACAAATGTATACTACCCAGATAATAAATTCCATTTAATCCCCACATGATTTTGGGTCTCTTTTAACAAATTCTCAAAATGTTTGTTAAAAAAATTCCCACTCATGTGGCATGTATAGATACATGTTATGTGAATTTAAAATACACATGACTTTGATTTAATATACACCTATGTGCATCTATACACGCTACATGGGTGGGAAGTTTTTTAACCAAACTTCTAGGAAATTTTTGAAAATTTTCCGTAGTTTTGATTTTTTTCAAAATCAATTCTTACTCAAAATTATTTTATCCACACATTTATTGATTAAAATAATTTATACATAAATTAGTAAATTATCCTTACTTTCGAAAATAATTCTCTCAAAAAGTCATTTTTCATAATCAATTCTTAAAATAACTTAAATCATACCGGCCTTTAGACAAAAATGTCTAAAAAAAATGTTTGATAAAATAGAAATGTCAAATTATATAATTGTTATTGCTTTAAAATTCCGATCTTGATTTGACTAATAAATATAAGTAGGGATAGCAACGGGACAGAGAATACCCACATCCGACAAGGAACTAGCCTGAATGGGGTTGGGATTCCCCGATTTAATTAGAAATGGGGCAGGGATGGGGATGAAACTTCATCCCATAGGTGGGGATTGGGCAGGAATGGGGATTGCCATCCCCACCCGATCCGTTCCGATCCCCGTGCTATTTAAATTCTAAATTATTTTTATTTTTATTTTATCAAGTCTAACAACCCCATTTTAGAGGCGTTTGAATTTTAAATTGTTGTAGATTCATATTTGCATTGTTTGAGTGTTTTAATCAAGATGTTGAGCGGTTTTATTTTTATTTTTTAGATTGAATGTTTGAGTGGTTTTAATTTAATTATGATTTTGTAGTTTGAATTATTATTAATAATATTTTTTTGGGAAGGGATGGGGGTATGCATGTAATTGCAGTTTTTAAGTATATATTTGAATTGTAAAAATGCATAGTTTATGTATCATTTGAATTTGTAAAAAAAGTTGTCGGTAGAAATATGGATTAAATGGGGATAAATGGCAACCCGACCCTACTGTCCCTGACCCAAAATTGTAAAGCCCAAGTTTTCCAAACGAAACGCTACTAAATGTTAACTTTCCTTATACATGCACGGACAAATAGACGGAAACATGATTATATATATATATATATATTTAGAAACCAAATCTCAAAATTCCAAGTTTGGAAAACTCTTGGCAACATAATTAATTCAAAATACGAAGAGTCATTCATCTATTGGTAAATAGATAATTAAACAAAAATTTTAGGGAGACATGAAAAATAGACATTATTAGGTGACATTCTTATGTGGTAAACTTGTATTGGATGATGAAAAAGTAGTCATGTAATCATCCTCCAATGAATGTGAGCCACATAAGAATGTCACTTATTCATGTCACTTCTAAATGTCTTCCTAGAATTTCTTATAATTAAATACATAGATTGTCAAAGACAATCTCCAAACTCTTGAAATTTCATAAACTAGTTTAACACCCGTGCGTTGCACGGATAGCAAACTGGTAAAAAAATAAAAAGGGGAATGTTAGATAGATGCGAACTTTTTTCACCTATGGTTAAGAGATTGAAACATGTTAATAGCTCGGGTAAAATATGGTACATATATAGAATTAAAACTGAGAAAGTTAAGATTATGTAAAATTTGAATTATATTTTAAAGGCAAAATATATTGTACATATACTCTGTCTTTAAATATAAGGACTAAAACGAAGTTCAAACTCATGATACGCTCGCAAGTAGAGAATCAAGTAATATAGACCATAATATTAAAATAAACACCATACTATTACATGTATACGGTATAACTACAAAACACAAAGTGATAGAGTATCACACTGATCTAATTTAAAGTTATTCCACTTCAAAGTCGAGGAAAATTGTACTATATTATTATACTCTATAAAATATAAGTTTTTTCTTCTTTTTTTTTTTTAAATACGCAACAAGGATGGAGGGGAGGGGTTGAGCATGTGCGGTTCGAACTCAAGATCTCTTTTCTGAAAGGTAAGTATCAATTCACTATACTACAATTTGAACCACATGAAATATAAGTTTTTATCACACAATTTGTTAAAGAGAAGTGGATCAAATCAAACTCATAACATGGAACGAATAGTTATAATACTAATGATGAATGAAGGACTTTGTAACCAATTTATAAACATCAATATAATTAGACTGTTCAAAAAGAGTAATCACAATTATTAAAAATAAAAAAAGAATACTTGACCCAAGCCCGCTCCGTTGTCATTTCTAGAAGGGAATAGGTTTCAACGTCAAAGAATAAAAGCAAAATCACAAAGAGGAATAAAAAAATTGTACTGACACATAAAAAATTCTTCATAATTAAATTGGTATGTAACCTTCTTACTTGTAAGTATTTAACTCATAAAGTATTAATATATAACACATTTATTTCATCTGTAAGATACAAATGGTGTTTAAAAAAAATCAAAGATCTTATGAATAATTGACATACAGAAAGAAATTTGAATGTTGCCTAAAGTTACAATAGAAGAAATATAATCACATGCAATTATTATTCATTAAGGCAAATAAAATTGAAAATAAGAGCCCATAAATAATTGTTATGACAATAAAAGTATTTCAATATAGATATATAGTTTACTAACATCTAGTGAAAATAATAGATGAAGTGAACTATAGTTACCACATAACTAAAGTACTCGAAGCATATGCAAGTCGCAAAAAAAAATGTGTTCTTCAAAATAATATTAAATGGGAAGTCTGGCTCTAAACTCGGAGCCCTATCTACATTCCTAGAGAATTGCAACTAAATGTTGCAATTGGATTTTATTTTTGCTAGAAACAGCTTTAGATTTTTTATTTTTATTATATCTATTTAATCTAAACTAATTAAGACAGATAATCTGGATGGGCATTAAAAAATTACAAACTCATAAAAGGGGGGGATTACTGAGAAAATGTATCCTAACCTAATTATATAAACTGATGTCTAAAAAGAAATGCATCCTAAAAGAAAAAAAGTAACCATTTGGAATATGATAAAAAGAATAACCATTCATTTTGGTACAACAAGGAGTAGTAAATGAATCAATAATTGCATTTGATTATCATCTTTTCTATTTGGCCGAACTCATTTTAGTCACTTTTTTATATTTTTTATTTAAAATTATTCCAAATTATTTATAGGTGAATTATTGAGAAAGATTATCCCAATATAATTTGTCCTCATACAAATAAAGAGATAACTAAAAATAAGATGTCGAATAATAATAGCAGCAGTAGTAGTAATAATAGTAATAATAATAATCATAATAATAATAATAATAATCTTCATAATTGCGTGAAAAACCAATAGGGATACTAAAGAAAGTGGACACTGTTTTTTGAGAGATCGGAAGAGCGTCGTGGTGTCTATTGGAAGTTCATTACTATATTGATTAATATTCTTCCAATATTGTGTTTAAGAAAATGTAAAGCATATTCAAAATGGTTTGTCATGTGTAATATCGGATGATACTTTGATACCTGATAGATATAAAAATTGAAAATTAATATATATATATCTGTGTGTGTATGAAATAAATTAACATGCTGCATTCTATAATATGGTTTATGTATTTAAAAAGTGCATGAAAATATATAGTATGTTATTGAGTTATACAATTAATTAGATCACTACCAAAAAGCAACTATAAATTAAAGCACACAAGGAAACCGAGTAGAAGAAGATAATGTAAATAGAGATTATTAACGCTAAGATAATTTTCACATAGACCCATTCATAATCCTGGAAAAAAGAATAATGATATTAGAAATTTAGGAAACCTACCAAAAATTAGGAACTCAGTCGAAATTAAAACAAATAAAATAGAAGAATATAACGTCTATAACAATGATGAATGCAGATTATAAGGGAATTGTATGTGTACACAAGAATCCCTTGTCACCTTAATGAACGAAACTGGAAACATCTTCAAATGCAGAATTAGAATGGTAATGTGACTCTTGAAAATGGAAGTAATAGGCGCAATTGGCAGTCATGATTGCAAATATGGTAGGCTGATATGTAGGATATTCGAAGAGATAAGCAAAGTCGTAGGAAATGTGATTTGCAGTTATTTGTAGAAGAGGAGGTGCACGTGTATAAGTAACCACGATTAAAAAGTATTTTCAAAGAAAAATACAAAACAAGTAAATAAATAATTAAATAAATAAAGTGCAGTATAATAAGTGATACATGGGTGACGTCAGCAAGACGTTTAGGCAAGAAAACACCTTTATACTACTGTTGATTTAGGAATATATAGATAGATAATAGAGATATATATATCTGTTAAAAATCTTTAACATAGATTTGCACAAAAAAAAGGTGTCGTGTAACTTTTTGTTTTAAAAAATCACATAACAATTATTTAGCATTTACTAAAAACTAACTTACAGTCATTTGTAAAAAGTCACATTTCATGTAACTTTTCAATTAAAAAGTCGCATGCATACTAAAATTAGATTTACAAAAATGTCACATGCCACGTAACTTTATATTTTAAAAAGTCGTCTTTGATTATTTGGCATTTGTTATATATAGACATACTAAAAAAAGTTACAATACATGTAACTTCATCAATTAAAAAGTCGCATAATTAAAAAACCTCTATTTAATTTAAAAGTCACATTTTATTTTAAAAAATGTTATACTAATTGACACCTTTTACATCTAAAAGTTACACAAATAAGAGTAATAATCAAACAAAGAGATTAAGAACAAGTTAAATATAAAAATTAAAAAGTCACAGTTAATTTTAAAATATTATATTAATTGTCACTTTTTACGTCTTAAAATTACAAATAAGAGGAAAATCCAAATGAACAAGTGAAAGGGGAAAATGGAAAAAAGAAACCAAGATAAACGAAATGTGGAGAGAAAGGGGAAAATGGGAAAAATGGAAAGGAAAAAAAA